>OMNN01023906.1:0-30778 GCA_900302755.1 Chromis chromis
GTCTCTATGTATAGCCCTGTGACAGACTGGCGACCTTTCCAGGGTGTCCCCTGCTTTCGCCCGAGTCGGCTGGGATAAGCTCCAGCCCCCCCATGACCCTACAGAGGATTAAGCGTGTATAGATAATGGATGGATGAATGCTTAGGTTTCCCATGTTTCCCATGTATCTTCATTTTACATGTGTTCATTTTACATTCCAGCAGCCAACACTACAAATCAGTAGCTCAACAGCTGTATATCCCAGCGCTCAACTTCTCAAACTAGAAAATCTTTGATGAGCATCTCCTGCACTATTTCTCACTTTTCAAATTTTCTATAATGCAACTGGGTGAGAATCAAATCTTGAAACAATGGCTGTCCAGAGAGAGAAGATTTGGGGCTTTTTCAAAGGAATTCATCAGAATACCTGCCAATATTTCCTTTTTTTTTTTTTTATCAACACTGCCTTACTTTACTTGCTCCTCTCTCCCAGGTTTCATAATTTTGTACTGAGCCAACTGATTCCTGACTGACTGGCATTCACAGAGAAGCCATTTTTCTCTGTCACAGTAATGGGATTGCTTAAGTCTGCTGCAATGTGTAGCCTTGTGGTGGAGGGATCAGAAATGCTGCTTCAGTGACTTGAAAGCAAGAAAAAAAACAAGTCGAAATGTATGAGATGATGTTAAACCAAGTGTGATTGTAAAGTAGATAAGCAAGACTGGTGTCTCACTAAGTTAAGTGGCTTTGCGCATTATGGCCTACATCCAGTTTTGGTCATTTGCTGCTCTAAACACCCAGTGTCATTGAACTCTTCAGCTCTCTGATGAAAGAGAAATGATGAGTTTCACATTTCAACCAGTTGCAGCAGTGAAGCTGCTAAAAAGGAAACCAGCGCTATTGGAGCCAAAAGTGAAGTGGACAGAGCCCCTGCCTTACAAAAATGAAAAAACACTCCATAATGAGAATGTCGGACTAAAAGTGACTATCACCAGGATGCTGTATTTACGAGTCAAAAAATCAGGGGAGACAATGCAAATGAGACTCATTTTGCAACCGGTTATCAGCTGTAGCCTATTGTTTGTTTAGTGCCTTGGTTAAATGCAACAACACATGATAAAAACCTCATAAATGCAAAAAATCTCTGAGAGTTAATAACCTACCTTAATGTGGAGTTTGCATCAATAGATGAATAAGGCAAAGGAGTAAAAGGAGTTTCAATCAATCAGGCTCGGACACAGTTCCATCAATGAAGCAGTTTTTTTTTTTTTTTTTCAAAAGTAAGTTTAATACTAATCTCCCATTACCTTACTTTTGGTCTACACTAACACCAAGGGGATACATTTGGCTCTTTAGCTGCTAAATGGTCCAGTCTGTACACCAGCTAGATGCGAACCTTGCAAGTCTGCAGTTTTTGTGCTGTACATTGGCTTTATCAGGGCCATTTTTTTCTGCTGAAAACAGCTACCACAACAATGAGCAATGAAATGCAGGGTAAGCTGAGGGCAACTGCAAAGTCATGTGATAAAGAGGCTGCATGTTGGTTTACACTATGAGTGACCTGTCTGTCACCACGCATAGTAATTTCATCCATTGTTAGCATTAAATTATCGATTAAAGAAGCTTTAAATACTTGAAAAAGTTAATATCTAATAATAAAACCAAAAAGAAAGCACAAAATTAAACCTCAAACAATTATCCTAGTAGTTATAGGCGAAGCATCCAGTAAAATTGCATGAAATTTACTCCTCGACATTCAGATAATAGAGCTGATTCAATGCTGAAAACTCTGATGATTGTTCCCTGGGTGCACCTCAGAGAATACTAACCACTGGGCTATTTTAAGTTTGGGGATGAATTAGAGGTCCCCGTTGTCCTCGGGCCAGTGAAGACGTGCTGTTCATCTCACACTGGTGTCATTAGTTCAAACTAAGTATCTTCCCAGTGGCGACACACTGTTCCTGCCTGGCAGCCTCGCAACAACACGCAGAATTCATCACGCAGACAGCACACACAAAAGGGAAGCGTCTGCACGGGCACTTAAACTTACTACAAAAGAGAAGACAGACAGTGACTGCATGTTCCTTTGTGTGAAATGCATGTACATACACAAATACCTCACTTCGGTGGATGAGTGTTAGGGGTGAAGAAATTCAGAAGATGGATGCTGACATTCCCGGGTTCTGCATAAATATTCCTGTTATGCTACTTTGTCTTGTCCATTGTCCCCGAGCCAAAAAAAGCTTCTGGACGATGCAGGCACATGTGACTTGACAATTTAACCGAGAGAGCTCTTGTATGATTAAAATCAGTCAGTGTCATCAAGCTTTCGCAATTTTACAAACCACCCAGAGACACTGAAATGTAATTTCTAAATCAGGCCTTATAATAATGTTCATAGACTCCGTGTGTCATCAGTTTCCTCCAACAGAGCCCCCTCCCTTCCCTCTCATATAAATGTGATCTACGCCACGGATTGTTGCAGATTAATACCAGCAAGTGCTTGCTCATCAGATATTGCAGGCAAATAATGTGCCACTATGTGAAAGGTTGGAATCAAAATGCTTGAAAGCTGGTGGAGGAAAAAAAAGGCATCAGCATAACCAGATGACTTTCTACTGTTGATTAAAGTGTAAATCCTCTTATGTTGAGGTCTATTGCTGCCAGCGATCTGACTAAAATACATAAATACTAATGCGTTTACGGTCTGCATTAAACAATGTTATATATAAACACGTATACGGCTACTGTAGCAAAATTAGGTTACACGTTTTAAGAAGGGACACAGCATGTACAGAACTCATTCTCATAGGGGTGAATTGCATTCTAAGTATGCATATATATGTTCCAAAAGTTGTATTTATCAGCTGCTTAGTTAAAATGATTTTCCTTGACTGTCAAAAGTGTCAGAGGCTCAGCTAAGCTTTGCTATGCTGTCAGCTTCTTGCAGCTTTACTCGAAAATACACTCAAGCCTTCAAGTGCCCGAATCCCGGTTTTAAGTCTTGTAACAGGCAAGAAAAAAAAAAGAAGAAGAAGAGGTGGCAAAAAAACAGATGAAAAAGAAGCATGGTAAAGTCCTAAATATTTACTGCTGATATTCAGTGTTTTAGAAGTTGACTATTTTAATATCTAAACTTCTAAGAAGCAATAACGCTAGAATTTTATTCTTGCGAGTATGAAAAATACCCTAAAACAATATTTACTCCAATGGGACACAAAACTCCTAAGATAAAGAAATTATTTAAGGCTTGCAGACCAAGTACATGTATCACATATTTTATAATAGGAAAGAAATTGAGAAATTATTTAAAATAAATGTCACTGGTTACAGAAAAACACAGATAGTTTTTTAGCTGTACTGAATAGTGAACCTCAGTTTTAAACATGATGAACAACTTGAATTGATAATAAAAGCTGGCAGGTATAAACAGAAAATGGCTATAGAGTGATCTATAGTTGATCTAGTTTAGTAAATCATATGGACCCTTCATATATTTATGAATATGACACTATAGCTGTCTGAACTGAGAATAACATGCTGTAGCTGTGAACCCTGTCCTCATTTTATAGCAGAAAAGTGAGAAGAGGTTCCATTTATAATGCACAAATTGAATGGATAAATTTGTACACGGCTCTCAAGCATAAACACAAAACCCAGAGATGAGTAATGTCGGCTATATCCCTCTGTCTGAAATGTATTTTATCACCACTGACACTGAAGCTCTTAAAAGCAACCCATTTTCTCTCCGCATAAGTTGTGCATATGCACGATGCAGCGGTTGCAAGTGATTTGATAAGCCCTTTTTTTAAACCACTAAATTTTTATGATGAGCTGGCGTGACATACTTTCACAACACATGCATGATGCATTGACGGAGCGTGCATGTGTGCATAGTCAAGTATGGGCTCATACACAAAGACACACATTGATGCATACTTCCTGATAACCACGCTAACGCACGTAGGCAGGAGCTGCGCACAGAGACACTAAAAGCTTTCTACGAGATTCTTGGTGATTCTGTCAGCATGACTAAGTGTGGCCCATCTCGCACTGTTCTTCAGATAGAGCCTTGATTTCTAATGGCATCATACACTCAGCTCCCAATCACTCCTCACATGTTCGACCTTACAGCATCTGCTTTTGACACACATGCACACCCACACATGCGCTTGCAGGCACACAGAAACCTGTAAATACTGCACAGAGGCGCACATATTCGAAGGCAATCATATACCCTCATGCACACAAACACACTGGAGGGCTGTGAGTCTCCCTCTTACCAGCAATATGCTACTGCAGTGCATGTGGGTTTGTGGGCGATTGAGGGCGGACAGGAGTGGTGTTACTTAAAACAAGACAGACTGGCCAGGGGCCAAATGAGGGTGAGGGAAGTGAGAGAAAAACAGAGTGACAGAAAGCAGGTGGGAAGGATAATGTTCGTCTGTATGCTAAACTGACAAAATGAGAGAAATATAGTTGCAATGTGAGGGGAGAGTGATGGAAACAGTGGGAATCTGTGTATGAGGGGAAAAATGATAAGAAGTTTGTGAGTGTATGAGAAATAAAGAGTTAGGAGTTGAGTGCTTGACACTGCAGCCTTTTAATTTCCTCTAAAAATCATCGCTGTCAATGTTTGGCATACAATCAGACTAGGTGAGCTGCGCTGTATATTGTGTATTTGCTGGTGCCTGTCTGCGTGATAAGAGAGTCATAAAGCACTAGTGTGTTCACGGGTGATTAAATGCATATAAATGTGTATCTCGTGCACATGCACAAGCTCGCCTCTGGATTTAGCAAAGCAAAAAAGAGTGTAAGTACAGCGGGAGTGGAGTCAGCAGCAGGAGCAGACATGATGCACAGCAAAAAGTTAGACAGTGCCTTAAGGAGCTTAGATGGGAGGGGGGTGAGTGAAGATGTGAGGGGTAGGAGGGTGAATGAAGAAAACAGTGAGGATAAAGGAAAAGAAGCAGGCTGGAGGGACTGGAGGGAATGAAGACAGGGGAGAGTTAGAGAGCAAAAGGGTGGGGTTGGGGTGGAGTCACTGTGCTATGACTTGCCTCTTCATAAACAGGAATTAATCCAATAATCGCTTGGAAATGTTATGCACATGTGTGAGACCAGGAGACCTGTCAAGGCCTCAGAGACACGCACAAGTTACAACAAAATCCGACTGCCGCGGTGCACATGTGACGGCCCCAAAGTTGAAGATCCGAAGTCTTTAAGTTTATCGGCTGCTTATGTCACAAATGTCAGCTCTGCCATAGGCTTTGCAACCACGTCAGCTCATTAGCGCTTGATGCTAAAGCACACACACTTCAAACCCTCAAGAGCATGAGAGTCAGCAAATTAAGTGCCAGAAATGCAGTGGAGAAGAAGAAGAAGACGACTTATCCTCGTGATGTGATCCGTTATCATCATTTCTCCATTTCCTTCTGTCTTTGTCCTGCTTCTTCTTCTTCATCTGCTCCTTGCTGTCTCTTCTTCTCTCCGCCTCCCTCTTACCACAGGAGGTCAGACCCCACAATATATAAAAAATGGAAATTTCAAAGGGCAGCACCACTGAGCCAGATGTTATATACAGTATAATCTACTATGCTACTGCGCTCGATGAATGCTTCTGGTTGGCTGTAAAAAGGCTCGAGGTTGAACTGAGTTTCACTCAGTCACTTGAGTCTTGAAAACTGGGTTGATTTATGACTAAACTGTGAAGTAACCAGGTTGTCATTGTTCTGTTGGTCTAAACACATGTACGCTCACAGGTGGCAATTTGGTTCACCAGAGTGCACATTATCCGTCTTTACCACTCTGTGTCTGCGTGTGCTTTATCGCAATGTGCTTGTGGCTGTTCATTAGCAGCTGGTTAGCCTAGCTTAGCATTAAAAACAGGAACATGTGACAAAATCTGCCTTCTGGCACCTCAAAAAACTCACTAATTAAAATGTTCTAAGTTGTAAATCTGAAGAAAAATTATGTGTAAAGTGTAAAAACAACAACTCGACTTTTTGATGGGTACCAGGCTGGACTGTTTCTTGGTAGGGAGCGGTAACTTTCTAGGGTCAAGGATGGTAGTATGACTGCTCTGGGCCAAGAATTAATATTGAGAGTAAGCTAGGCTAACTCACTGATGCCTCCAGCTGCGTATTTACTATACAGACGTGCCAACGCTCAACAAGAATAAGAATATTTCCCCAAATTCTTTTAACACACAAAATGTTGACTTGAACAGGAACAGAAAGTCTTGCAAATTTATAACATTTGCATTCATGAATGAAAATGAGCCTAAATGTGCAACTCTTAAGCTGTGACCAGTCATGATGGATAGGGTGAACTTTTCACCTTAGTGTTGCAGTATGACACCTTTTCACTTCCACTGTTTCATTGCACATGCAGGACTAAATTCCTGTGCTGAGTGTACACTTCAGCTTCTTGATTTTGTGTACCCAGCCTCTGAAAGTGGTTGGGAAAGAGGCTGCCACAAAATTTATCTAAATTACATTCTAATGAGCCTGCAACAGACACTCATTCCAAAGCAGCAGTTGATGAGATATTCACTGCTACAACAGAATGTATCTTAGCCAGGAGTGGTTCCAGTAAATCTGATTGTGTGAAAACAAAAATCTAAAGACTGGCACCTCTAAAGTGTAGCCTTTTATGCATATCAAAGTAAAAATACTATTACTGAGGTCTGCCAATTATAAGACACCAATTTCTATGCTTCTGAGCAAAGAGCTGTGCTTAACAGCTGCCTGGGGAATTAACTCACTTCCTTGCAGTTTCAGCTGCACCACATTTTGTCTTTAACAGCGCTGGAGCTTGTTGGCATTTTCGCTCCTGAAATATCCACCCTTCTTGCCCAAGGGAAGCTTACCTTTCCTGTTAATGTGAGAGAAATCATTTTGTGACAGTGCAGCTCTCAGGGTACACAGCAGACAGAGGAAATAATGTGAAAGGTGATCCAGAAGTCAAAATCAAACAGAGTGAGACAAGGGTCAAACAGGCAACTGAGTGAAATGACTTAGTGGTACTGACTAATGACCAGCTAGGAGAGATGACTAGGGCAAGGACCAATCAATGACAATAATAGTTACAGGTGATTAAAGATGGAATCAGTAATGTTCCGAAAAATTTTAGTCACGGACATGATGGGAAAAAGGAGGGAAAAGAAAAGGCAGTGGAAGACACACACCACTTTCTGACCCACATCCAATGATTAGCTATGCACAAATAAGACTTCCTCCCTTCTGCTTGCCATGAGTGAGAAGGAGATTATAAGTTAACTGCTACTGCCATTGGTGAGCTGAGCTGCAGCTTGGAATGGGGTTGGTCTGCTCCTAGATTTGGGGTAGATTGGGGATTTCAAAGTCAAGAAAGTTCAAAGCCTTGGCTGGGGAACGTTCAAAAGAACCACAGCCAGCCATGAAGAGGAGAGGAAAGGAGGGGGACAGCAAACTACTTACAGTAAACTCTCCCACAGCTGAGGAGAATGAAGGTGGCAAACACTAGAGAAAATAAACCCCGCGCTCATGTGGTTTAAGTCAGCCAAAGGTGCTGAGCTGGAGTTTTTTTGCTGACATGCTGGTGCAAAACTGAAGGCAGCAGCCAAAGTTTTGGTAGCACAAATCATCAATAATACAGAATGTGGGCTTGTATTTTCACTGAATTAAAATGGATGTTCTGAGCCATTGAGAACATCGCGGCTGTTGCTGCTCACCTCAGAGACCCAATGAGATGGATTTTTGTTGCACATGGAACATTAACAATGTCTCTTGAAACGTTGCTAACATATTCTCACGCCCACACTTTGTGCTGCGGAGTGACACAAAGACCAAATGTGAGACCATTAAAACATATCCCTGTTTTTTCTTTGTGAAAAAGAAAATACACCTACAAAACTACATGTAGAGCATAGCTCTCATGTCTGGTATGGTATTCATCTCTTTGTGTGTGCAACACAATGCCATTCATCCCACAAAAATCAAACCCCGGCAACACCCATCCATGCACCCTGGTGAGTGAAAACATCAATGGAATTCCCTTATTCTACGTGACTGCAGAGATTTAAATATAAGCACAAAGAATAATGTCTTCTAATAGATTAAAAATACAAGTTATCTCTAGCAGACTACAAGGTAAATACCTCTGTCTGAATCTTGTTTGGTTCAGTACCTACATTAACATGCACAGAGACGCTGTGGCTTCGTTTTCTTTATGTCTTTATGCTTGGTGTTGCTTTCTGTATGCAATATATTGACACAGCATTATTAAAAGTCAAGGGTAGTCGCAATGTATTATCAGTGTTACATTATTTCCCCAGTACAGTCCACCTACCGGCTTGCATATCTGAGTAACCTTCTCTTCAATGCTGTATGAATGTATAAACGTTGCATGGTGTATTGTATCTAAGTTGTATTGTGGTATAGCTTTTTTATGCTGTTGTCTTGGCCAGGATTTTAATCTCAATGAGATTCTGGGTCAAACAAAAGAATCAAATGGTTTTGTTTTTTTCACAAAAGACAGACACATATATGTACATATGCTCAACACACATTCATGATAAAAGTTTTCAGGCCAGCTGATGCCGGCTGACTGCTTCAGGCCTTTAGTGGTGGAATTAGCTCCAGCTAGTGCCTTTCTCTGTTGTTTTTCACCCTGATTCAGCAGTACTGGTCTTTACGCAGAGCCTCTGAAAGCTCAGTGGCCACAGGGAATGCCAGCTCATCGACTATTATAATGACGGCCCTCCCTATTGGTCTCCATCTCTCTCTACCCTTCTCACCAGCTCACCATCCCAATTGTCCCCCCCCTCTCCCTCTCTCTCTCTCTCTCTCTCTCTGCGTTTGTGATCTGTCTTTCTGTCCTTCTTGCAGAACAAAGGCTGGTGTCTATGATGCAATTTTTGGTGGTGCTGAAAGTTCACAGTCAACAGAAATGCACATTCCCAAGGCAGGAATGGATGGATTAAAGATTTTGCTGTTTAGCAAATTGCACAAAAATATTATAATGAATGTCGCAGGCTATGCATGGGAACCGCTTTGTTAAGATGGGAATAGTTTCAAAGCTTAGCAGTAAATCAACATTATTTTCCATCAAATTGGTTGCAAGTTGTGACTTACCGTACTCCACAACACACAAGTAAAACAACATAAAATAGGGGCAGTACACAGAGGTTGTTGCTGAAGGCCTTATTGCATGCTTTGTAAACAAAAGGACATGGAGGACTAACCTTGAGTTTGTCAAAGCGCTCCGTGAGTGAGGACACCTGGTGCTCTCTGTGGCGTCCCACCAGCTTGCAGAGGGCGCAAATGAGCTGGTCGTCCACCAAGCAGTACATGTTGACCTTCTCATTCTCGTGCTCCAGGCAGGTCAGGCCACGGATGTGAGTGTCCGGGACTGGCTCCACCAGACGGTGGCTGGTGAAGGGCTTCTTGTTGGGGTGTGTTGCACGCAGGCAGCGGTCACAGTACGAGACCTCGCATGTGACACACGTCTTGACAGCCTCGCGTGGCGGATCCTGCTCGCAGAACTGGCAGCTGATGCGCGGATCCATCTTAGCAACAACAGCTGGGCTGTGGTTTGCGTTGGTGTGATTGGTATGATTGGCGTGGTTGGTGTGGTTGGCGTGGTTGGCGTGCGAGTGGGAGTGGCTGGACGTGGCTGGGCTGCCACGAGCACTGCCTCCACTTGTGCCACCACCACCGCCAATCGTTCCAGCTATTGTACCGCTAATGGTGGCGGTGTAGGGCCGCTGCGGCTGCAGACGCCGGCTCTCAGTGGGGGAATTGGGGCCACTAAGGGAGGCCTTTTGAAAGCGGTCAATGATGTTCTGCAGCGTCACATTGCGCTTAAGGCCCTCCAGGCCGCGGTGATTCAGCGTGATGACGTAACGACACGTGGGGCACTGAAAGGCCGAGATGGATTCGAGGGGTTTGCTGGTGGAACAGTGAGACACCAGGATGCGGTGGGCACAGTTAAAGCACAGGCTGTGGGCACAGGGCAAGAGCAGGGGATCTTCAAACAACTCCAGGCAGATCGGGCAGGTCAGCTCAGACTCCAGTGTTTCCATCTTCAGTTGAACCAATCTAAAGGTGACATCAAATCCCACAGAAGCTGGCCAATTACCTGTGTGAAGAAAGAAAAGATGTGTATTGAAATAGGGCTTTAATTAGGTGGTACTTTTGTTCTTGGGCTATGTTTTATTGAAGAAATCAGCAGGAAATACACACAACTCATCAGTTTGCACGTTCACCCATTTCTGAGTTTAACTGAATCAGCTGTGAGATACTAGCTTCAGGTAAGAGGGACTGGCCTGTGCCGATTAGGCAGATCCACCACTAACACACACATTTTCTTGTACTATTATAGAAGAACTGCTCAGCTTGCACAACTGTGTCGGCCCCCTTGTTCGAGCTTTTAAAACATGATTTCTCTTGGACAGTCTTATGAGAAGTGGAATGACTGAGCGGACACTGAGGAAAAAGGCAGAGGTTAGCTGAATGGTAGGGAAGAAGTAAAAATCAGTGGAGTGAAGAGAACAGAAGAGAAAAGAAGAAACAGATATCCAGCAGAGCAGCAGAGAAGGACAGCAGAGAAGGACAGGGAAACTTGTAGGAAAGGGCCTTTGCATTTCTATAACACCTTGACTCCTAACTTTACAGTTTTTATGGCAAGATCAGCTTGACTTATCAAGCAATAAATATTTAACTCCAAGGAAATTTCAACTTGTAAAGTATGATCCCAACAGCAATTTAGTGCAGGGCAGTGAAAACAGGGGCAGAGCCAGCCAAGAAAATTGATTTGAGATCCTCCCCCTTGTTCTGCAGGCCCTCCAAATCTCAGCACCTGGCAGCCTGCGTATCAAGCTGTTTCTCTGCGGTGGCCTTAAAATCACTGACATGAGAAATCACTAATAACCCCCACCACCCTGCTGATTCAGTGGCATAGGTGCACAGCTTGCAGTGGCCGTCTATCCTTTTAAAAGAAACAAACCAGGCACCATGAAACTGCAGTATTAAACCAGACAACCCCAGATAGCCGACGGTGACAATTTCATTAAGCGAGGTTGTTCCTGAAAGACTGCCCTTGTCTCCCTGTGTGCCAGTCATGCAGGATTTACTGATGACTCAATTTTAGTGGTTACAACTAATTAAGATGCTGCAAAACCGTGCTATGAGGAAAGGTAAGCAAATACAAGGGACAATGATATGATTTGAACATTTTTCCACATAGATCTAAGGACATTTCTCCAAGATTGAAAAGTAAACAGAGAGAAAGTGCTGGGGATGAAATGCATGAGCACTTTCTCACAATGAATGCGTAAAAGTACGTTCATCCAGTAATGGAGCATTCAGCCTCCTGTTTTTCCATTCGAATTCGAGGCTTCACACCTATCAGTTGACAAAAAGCAACTTTAAGCACAGCCAGACATCACATTAATATGGCATTGTTGGCTCTTTGTCAGTACAGACAGTGTTACGTCAGACATGGGGAAAGATTTTTTAAAACCTCAAATTTGGGTCACTTGTTTTGTCCAAAAGCTAAAAACAATTACTTACTGTCATGTGTGGCAAAGTTTTCAGTTTTTTTTTTCTCATGATAATGACTTAAAAAATGAGTTCAGTTAGTTTAACTGAGTCAATATTGCAGTTCTGCAACAACATGCATTGTGCATTGTGAGTTGATGCTATTACCCTAATCAGTTAAGCCTGACACCAGATGGATAATAAAAGTCACAGCTTATTGCCAAAACACCTTGCTGAAGTGCGACATTGTCCTTATTAACTTTGTTTCTCATACTGAACAGCAATGAATTACCTGTGACCTCCACAACCCATGAGTTTATTGTTCTGTGACACTATCCTAACTTATGCATTCAGTAGAACTACTTGAGAACTTTAAAACAACCATCCGTAATCTGTGGAACCATCAAAGGACCGGCTGAAGACAGGCCTGTATAAAGACAGAAACAAAGCAGAACAGCTTAAACTCATTTGTACTAACTAAAGTCTCCTCCCTTCTGCTGCACCAGAAACAATGCCTCGACACTGAGCTGTGTTCAAAGCAAACATGATTTGAGCAGCAGTTTTAGTGCTCGGGAAAGGCACTCAACTGGAGAAAGTAGTTATACGCATGCTGTGGCTTTGTTACGAAATTCATTATCTGGAAAAGAAATAAATAACTGCCCCTCAGCCAATCATGCAGATATTACGCTGATAAAAGGCAAAGGGCATTGTGTTTGTGTGCAAATAAGTGTGTGTTGGAGTATATGTGCTTGGTATTTGTCTGTGAGAAAGCTGTGCGTACGTGTGCACACACACATAATATCATCCTCCAATAGCCACCTTGGCTGCTATTTATCATTTGCTTTATGTGGTTGTTATCACACAGGCTGGCTGTGTTTGGTATAAAGAGAGAGAGAGAGATTTCAGCAGTCAGCTACCACTGAGAAAGCCAGCATAAGGTTCTGCTTCATCAGGCCAACAATAGGTCTAATTTATCTCCACTGTATCAGATAGTTGATAACCCGAGGCAGACAAATGGAAATAACGAGAGAAATGGGATATGGGAGGAGGTGATGTAGAGAGGCAAGGACAACTTTTAGGACTTGTTGATGACAACGAAGGTCGCTGGCCCTTTAGTGTGTAGACTCAAGGTACAAATGACACATAATTCACCACCTCTAGCCTTTACACTGTACATAAGCATTAGCCTGTTACTGCTACAGTACCATTTGTTTGCTTGTCAGCAAGATTATGCACAAACTATCCATCAGACTTTCTCAAACTTGATGGAGAGAGTATGTTTTTATGTTAAGTCTGGTGCAGATCTGGATCACTTTACTTAGAGGTGCAAGGTACGGTATAGGTGGAGGACTGCTCTCTCCAAATGCTTTCCTAGTTTTCATTTCAGTACATTTACAGCCATTTTACAATGGGGAAAAAACAATCTAATTCATTCAGCAAGCTAGACGTCGGTAAGAAAAGCATTTGTTGCATACTTTTAAATATGGGAATTTCACTACTTTCTACTACACCAACTTTCCGACAAAAAATAAATAAATGTAAATTTAAACACAAAACTCTGCCAAAGATCAGTGTTTTACAAGGAATGAAGTTCATGTGACTAAGAACAGAGTTAGTGTGAGTACGAGTTCAGCTGCATATGACTGCACTTCGGTGGTATATATCAACAACAGAAAACAAGGCATGCATTCATTTAGTTTCTCTGGATAGAAGCTGGTCCAGATCACTGTATGATCATGTGAACTTTAATGTAAAGTTATGTACTGATGGGAACAAACACGATTACCAAGAAGGAAATTCAAGTCAGCAAATAATTTTAGACTTCATTTTCTACAAACAATGCCTGTTAAATAAAGTAAGTCACACAAATTTCACAGTTCCTTACTCAATAAACCATACACCGATCAGCCACAATATTACGACCACTGACAGGTGAAGTGAATAACATTGATCATATTGGTACTATGTGGTGTTCTGCTGGAAAACCTTGGATTTTGGCATCTGTGTTGATGAGACTTAGACACCCAAATAAACATCGTCCCAAAACAAGCACACTCTGTCATGCAAATGGAAATCCCAAATCTCACTGGCCTACCCCCGCAGGAAAATGCATCCCACCACATGGCAACAACATCAAACAATCAGGAACATCTTGAGGAACATGACAATGGCCCAAGATGTTGATTTGACCTCCAAACGTCCCAGACCCCATTCTGATGAAGCATCAACAGGATGCAGTGGAACAAGTTTGATTGACAGAGGCCCCACTGCACAAGCCAGAGTACCCAAAGGATCCACTGCCAACGTCCTGGTGCCAGACCCCATAGGACACCCTGAGAGGTCCTCTTGTCCATGCCCAATGGTTCAGAGCATTTTTGACCACATAAGGGGGACCAACACAATATTAGGCAGGTGGTCATAATGTTATGCCTGATTGGTGTATACCCAGAGTCTGCATGTGGTGAGTCAGATTGAGCACATTGACAATTTATTGTTTTGCTTTTGTTAATTGATCACATTTATAGGTGGTGGAAGCCAGATTTTGTTACCTTTGAACAAACACAGTCACATACAGGTGACAAATTTAAGAAAAGAGCTGGAGAGCTCAGTGACTAACACCCCAGACCTTGGCATGGGAGATCTGTAGTTCAAATCCTGTTCAGGGTGCAGGTATCCATTGAGGACCCTTAGGCAAGGTCCTTAATGCTGCCCCGCCTACCAACCTATGTACGTCACTTTGGATAAAAGCATCTGCTAAATTAAACTGTAGAAGTTGTAGATTGTAGAAAAGACTGACACAAAATGTCTTATGTGTTGGACCGCCATACGTATGCCACCAGAACAGTTTCATTGCACCTTGGCATTGATTCTCTAAGTCTCATTATTTCACACGGAGGGATGGAACAGCATTCTTTCAAAACATAATACATCATTTCATGTTTTGAAGGCCATAGCATATGATTCACATCATTTTCATACTCATCAGACCACTCAATGACCCCTCATGCACTCAGGATGGAGGTATTGTCATCCTGGAAGAGACCACTTATCAGGATAGAAATAATTCATGATGGGATGAAGGTAATCGCACAGAACAACTTTGTATTGATTTGTAGTGATCCTTCCCTTTAGGAGGACAAGTGGACCAGACTTAGGTAGCAACATGCTCCCCACAGCAAACAGAATAACAGGATCCCCTCACTAAAGGGGACAAGCATTCAGGGTTTTCCTTTAATTTGTCACCCGTCTGTAGCTCTCAGTGAAGAAGGCAAAAATTCCATTTCATAAAATACTGAATAATTCTTTTAATCATATTTAATCACAAGATTGGAATAATAACACTTTTCTCTGAGTAAATGATAATAATCACTTAAATGCTTGTGAACATTATAATTATAAGTTAGCTGTCTAATTTTGATTAATTTTAACAGTCACCACCAAAAACTTTCAAATCATATCAGTACCAAGCACTTAAATGGTTTTGTAAATGTGCGCTTCACGGACACAAACACATTTCCACTGTGTCCGCGACAGCCAAAGTGACACAATGTGCGACATGAAAAGCAATCATTCCCACGCTGTTATCACAGAAAGTATTGACAGAGATAACTGAGGAAAAATGTCCAGAGAGAGCAGAAAAAGGGAGAGGGAGCATTTTGTGTGGGAGGAAGTCATGGAGATGCATTATGGCAAGAAAGAAAGAAAGAAAAACAAAGGACAAGAAAAATCATGCTGAATTCTGTCAAGCTTAAATCCATCTGTCATCACGTCGTATTGACACACTGTGACAGATGCTCTCTAAATGCAATACTATCAGCAACAGGCAGACGCACCGCAAAGCAAACAAATCATTACACCATCACAGTAAAATAATAGAAACCTTGCCTTGTCTTCCAGCACTGAAAAGGATAAAAATGGCCGTCTGCGTGGTTGAAACGGGGTCACAGGGAGCCTGCCAGAACGTTACTGCTCTTCTTTTAAATATAATCTGAACCGATGAGAAATTGCCAAGCTGCCTCAGCATGGAGGCGTACTGACTCACTCCATTCTGCAGCTTATTCATCACAAATTATAAAACCTCTTCTGGTTACCCCTTAACATCCACTGTGTCCATTAGACTCCGTGCAAACTTTTCTAATTGACTGCAGCAAATTCCTCCTCTCTCCTTTGTCGCTCTTTTATTCCCAGCAGTGTTTCGAAACAGGGAGCTGCGCTTTGATTCAATTTGCTCTGTGCAGAAAGAAAATCTCTATCTAGGTTCTTTGTATCGGCTCATTATGTCCACTGCCCCTGACCCGGGTTACATTTCTCCGGTAAATACAGAGGAAGAGCCCGTGACTCAAAAACAAGCCCATTAGTGTCTCATCGCTGTGACTAGAGGACGAAGCAGCAGAGCAAGGAGGACATGACCGGAGCAGGGAACAGAGAGCCCTGCAGGGTCGCTCCTCGGCAAATGACTGACCATAAATCTGGTAGAAATGTTGTGGCGGCACTCAGTTAATTGTTTTCTCCATCTGTATCCTTGCCTCTCCCTGCATCACCACTACGAAATTGCATGGAAATGTTCACCCGGTGTGCTACAACATGACATTAACCGATGGATGCTGTGTCTGCTGGAAAGCTTTCTCATGCAGCTCAACCTTCCTGCTTTCTGCTCACACCTGCCAGCTGGTTCTCTAATGGGGGTTAAGCACCATTTAGCAGAAAGAAAGAAAAAAAAGCAGAAGAAGAAATGTCTTTACAGAAAGTCTCTGTGGGCAGGAAACAATGAAGCACTCTGCAGACCTCTTAACACCTACTAATAAAATGTTTAATCTGTCAGAGGAGCCTGTGTGTAACTCTGACAGGATGATCGCCCCGCTCCCTCGGCCTGCCCGTAAGATGTTTTCTGTGTTAACGCCGGGCTTTCTCAACCAACACTTTGGGAGGCCTCTCGCTCAAGCTGCTCTTTTGTTGTTTCCTGCTTGGCCCGGTCTCATTTTCTCAGCAGCATCTCGGCGGTACAGATAACTACAGCTGTTCTTGGGAGGACTATCTGTGACAGCGAAGGGGAGAAGAAGGAGGGAGACAGCTTGGTGTGGTGACCTTGGGGATCTCGGAGGCGTTACAGCCTCCACAATGAGGCCACAGTGGACTGCAGGCAGATACGCACCTCAAGTCAGCCGAGACCTATAATAGAGCACAGTGGGGATCGTGTGTGCACTAAATCTGTACTTCTTTTTTGGCACTTTTTGGGCTGGAAAACAAATAAAGAGGATGTTTCTCTTCCAGTGTGTCTATAAACACTTCTCACATGTTCATATATACATTAAAAGACTCTCAATCGCTGTAATAGATCCTCCTCTTCATACCATGAGGAGATCCCTTCCTAATGCAGTTTAAGTGTAGCCTACTGTAAGAGATGGGGGACAAAACCCACACTCCTCATTCCGAGTAGAAATGTAATTTACAGGTTATTCAAAGCTAATACCTACCTGAGTTCGACAAATCAACTGGGTTTCCTCCAAAGTTACAGCTTTTTAAAATTCCCCTAAAACTCCCTCTTTGTGTTTTCACAGTGGAGGAATAGAAACAAAGACGGGATTTAGGACTTAAAAGATTACTTTAAGAGAAAATAGCTCAGTGAGACTAATTCTGACTGTGGAGGCTCCGTGTTGGCTGTGGCTGAACTTTAGAATATATTTCTCCACAGACTGAGGGCTGTGGAGTTTGTCATCCATCACTTACACTTACATTAAGACGGGATCTCTGTGGGGCTATGACTATGTACTGGAGGAAAAGTTACAGCATCTGATGAAGCTTTCAGTGTGTTGCAGGAGAGACTCAAAAAGTGTGAGCCCATCCTTAAAAAGAGAAAAACTTCCAGAGATGAAAAGCTACAAGAAATCCCCCTGAAATCCCAGATTATTTTTTTTACTAGGAAGAAGCCACAGCTACAAAGTGATTACCAACCTTTGGCATTTGGAGCTACAGTGCATTTTTGCCATTATGCTGCAATCAGGTGATGTCACTCCAACTAATGAGGTGTGGCATCTGACCTGTGGTCATGAATGAAAGGGCAGTCTGTTCTATTTTTAAATAGGGACTTGAACCAGGTGCTGCCTGCAGCACAACCCTGCCAGCAGTTTCTGCGCATAGAAGCCAGATTCAGCACAAGCAGCAGAGATAATGTAATCAGCTCATCTGAATATGTCTGACACTGATCACTGCTCCTGGTTTGAAGACATCTTATGATTAATAAACAATATGCAAGTTGGCATTCCCTCCTCGTCAGGGGGTTGAGAGAGGGAGAGAGTTTACATCTCCAAAGTGAAGCTCTAAAGGCTTTAAGTCAGCCGGGTCTCCATAGCAACTAGTAGACTGGGGACATCTGATAGTGATAGAAGAATAAATAAAATGTTGCCTTTGAGAAAAACCTAATAAATGAGACTCAGGCAATCAGAGCTTGAATAAAGTTCAACCTGACACAGACACATGATACCTGACTGGAGCTGGATGGAAACGAGGAGATTGGCGGGACGTCCAGAACCTTCAGCTCATACATGTTCCCGTTCAGAATGACGGAGGGTCTGTACACATATCTGGTCCTGGTCGGCGTGTACACCTCCGAGAAATCGTTATAGATGAACTGGCGGATTATAGAAGTTTTGCCCACTCCTGGAGCACCGATCACTGCGATACTCAGCGTCTCCACCATTCCTGGAGCACGACTTCAGCACCATGGACAGCGACGACGACGACGACAGATGTGACCGTCCAGGAGCGCAGCTGGATTGCCGCTGGTTTGTGCTGCTGCTGCTGCTCTGATGGAATTCAAGTCCACCCGCTGCCCCTTTAACCAGCAGCCTCCAAATCACCTCAGCCGGGGTTCAACTGCGTGCGATGTGGGCGAATAAATCAGCCACCCGTCGAGCGCCAACGGAGAAACTTTACGCAGCGTGCGGATCGTCAGAAACGAAGCCCGGCCGCGATCACGCTCGGTTGGGGGGATTTTTTTGTTGCCGCCTCCGCGAGCGAACAGAGAAACTCCTTGTTTTCGGGGGACATCCCCAGGCAACCTCGTCCCCGGAGAGGAAGCATATACAAGTCCGCCCTTGCGGTCTCCACATGGGCAACAATCTCATCCAGGCTAGACTCTGACCTTGTCCAGACGCACGGCAGCTCCGGGTGTCTTCATTGATTACCTCCTCTGCGCCTCTCACTCGTTCCCAGCGATGCACCACCGCCGCGCTCCTCCATCACAGGGAGAACGGGCGCACGGACGCGAGGCTCGTAAATAAGCTTTCCACGTGTTCAGAAAAGGGACGCGAGCCCATAATCTGCTCGCGTTCGATGCCAGAAAGAGCAATTCGGGTGAGTGATGATTCAGGAGAGGAGAGGCAATCCACGCAGCCGACTGACGCGCGTTTTCTGTAAAGGCATCTGAGTCTATTAACGAGCGCTGTGTGTCTGCCGTTGGAAAGAGGAGCTCTCCCTCTCCTCCCTCTCCTCCTCCTCCTCCTCCTCCTCCTCCCTCTCTCTCCCATCACTTGCAGTATCCCCTGCCCTTCTCATCCAATAGGATCATGTCGTGCGCAAGGCGTGTGAAAGCTTGGAGCTCCCATACGCCGCAAAATAGATGGCAAAAAGGGAAAGAGGCCACACACCATACATCATCTCAGTGTGAGGGTCGTGGAGGAGCAGAGGCGCAGGACTGAGCATCGTATCCATGAGGTGACTTATTGCTGGACAGGGTCCTCGGGCAGGGCAAGGCCGATGGGTGCCATCAATCACAGCCGGCTGACAGCTGCGTACAATGGCCAAGTCTGAGGGATAAACATCACACAGTTTATGGCAGCCTCAGAATAGCTGGAGAGGAGCTTGTAAAAGTCTTAATAAGGAACCGTTTTAAAGGCTTTAGATTGGTTTCAAATGATTAAGAGCTTGGTTTTATAGTGTGTTTTTGAGAATAAACCCAGACCTGCTGGGAATTCATTAATAAACACATCCTCAAATGTAATAATGAAACAGTGTAGGGCATTAATGCAATATTTTTGCAACAAGTGTGAAGTTTTAAAAAGGTTGTTATTGCATATATAAACTACATATTATAGCATATTCTTAAATAATTCTCCCTGATGAATTATCTAAAAACAACAAAACAAGTGTCACACCTAAGGATGAGGAGATTAAAATCCTCTGAGCCTGACTGGTTGTCTCTGATTTAGCTGTAGGCCGGCAATAAAAAGTTGTAATGTAACACCATCTTTTCATGAGATTTGTGTAAATTTCTCCTGTTTAATGCACAAAAATGAAGCTTCATCATATGATGCCCTGATTTTTTTGGTTCCTCTTCCACAGTGGTGATTTTACACTTTAGTAAATCTGGGCTATTTGACTGTCTTTAAATTACATAACTTTTGTCTTTTGAAACTGAAAAGAGTCCATTTTGAGCAGTGTCAGCTAAATGCATTAACTGATTAAACAAAGCTAAACTACATTATGTGTAGCCACCCAAAATCTGTTCTATCAATTGTGTCCTGCATTTCTATAAGTCATTATAAAGAATTTAAAAAATGGTCACAGGTGGAGGATCTACAAGTCCTTGCACTGGAAACACATGGCGAGTCACATGGTGGACGTCAAAGCATGAAAAATGGCTCCTTAGGTTGAGCTGAAGATGAGGCGTGACCTCGGTTAATGGACTTTCTCCCCAGATATGAACACGTAAGTCACCTGATGCTCCTTCTTGCATTAGTTTTAAAGGCTGAGCATCACATGGAGCATATGGAGGCTGCTCATCTTTGCAGATATTATTAGAATGTGGCGGTAATGTGCTCTAGGTGCAGTATGTGTGCATTTGGTAGTGTTTTTCCACTCCAGTTGGTTGTAAAACAGTTATTTAATGTTGCTCATGAAAGCTAAATGTGCAGGGATTGAAGTGAAGTGTTAAAAATGTGAGTTTGAATAAAAATCCAAGTTAAACCAGTAGTGCAGTTTTAACTTTGTAAGTCAATGACTGTCCCCTTCTACAGACTGAGCCTGGACCAATAGGCAGGGAAGTGGCGCCCCCTATTGGGATGCATTCATCACAGAGGATCGATATTATAGATCATTCATTAGTAGAAGAGAGTCTGACACTTGTCACTGCTTCGGAGTACTGACTTTTCTCTGGTCTGTGATTTTGCATCTTCACACACAGCCAACCTTCATCACTCAGAGAGGAAGAGATCTGAGATAAGAGGTGTTTGTGTTCCACATCAGGCCATGCAGTGGAAATCCTGCTTAAGCTTTCCAAAGCAGGTAAAAAAAAAAAAAAAAAACCTGTCACAGCTTCAGAGCAGCGGCTGTGAAGTGAATAAACCTCCTACTTCACTCGTGGATCACAGTCGAACAGCCTGCTGACTCTGCTGTAAAAATCTTTAAAGGCTGTAATACTGAAGCTGCCCACGAGAGAAGAGCCCTGAACACCTCAAAGGTCATCGATGATTACAAAGCATAGCATGTGACAACAGTAAACACAGGCTCGCAGGGCCTCTGGGAACGTGGACTTTACCGAGCAAATAAAACGGAGATAATGTTTTACATCCTGTGACCCTGCACTTCTGGGGCATCAGCAGAAAATTTCACTTTCATTGTTTATCTTTTATCCTGTGCTACTTAAAAAAAACAAAAAAAACTCAATATATGAATTTATCAAGTCTTTTAATAGTTCTTTTTCAAATGATGTACACACAACAAACAAAATTATGTTGATCAAAAACGTCTGATTAAACACTTGATTATTTTTTTGTACAGCATTTCATATGAATCAGCTGTCACGACACACAAAGACACACATTCGGAATACACAGCCTCGTCTGTTGTAATCTGCAAAAGGTGTTAGTGCATCCGTCCTGTAGAGCCGATAAAAAGGGCTTCAGTGTAATGACTCGGAAAAGGGATCCAATTAATCTGCAGAGTCGGCAGGTAGAACGGGGACACTGGATGTTGTTGTAGCCGTGTTTCTGCTGAAACGGTGAGCCACCAACATTCACACTTATTACTCAGAGGTGTTACAACCCATGACATGAGTGTGTTTCACCTGAGCCTTCATCTCAGGTGGTCATGGAGCTGGAGAGAGCTGCGAGGAGGACACAGAGAGAGCAAACTGGCAGAATGCCCGAGTGGCTGTCGCTGGGGGAAGCAGCAAATATAAAATCCACACCACCTGAGGCTCTCACCCGCTTCGCCACATGTTCACTAACGAGACTACGAACACAAAGTAAACCATGGAATGACTTAGTAAGAGAGCAGTCAGTGGACAACTGCTGCTAGTCTATAAAATGTCAAGATACTGATGTAAAAACTAAAGAAACACACACCAACACAGTTTCCATGCACACAGCACACATCAGACATTCTGCCTCCAGGGACAGTAGAGGATCTGATCCCACTGCTAACCACAGATACTAAAGAAAACTCTATAAAATGACAAAGACAACAATAGTGTAGTTTTTGTGTCTCTCTTAAGGCCCACACAGCTGTCATCCCCTTAACACAGGCGGAGCACAAGGAGAGTTAAAGCCTTTTTTTTCCTCGCCGCATCCTAATTGAAATTACCCCCCAAATAAATATGCCGAAAGTGATGATTCACCTGCTGATTGCAGAAGCTAAAAATAGACTCCAATTTGCAGAGAAAAGGGGCTAGAAAATGATTACAGAACCTCACACAGAGAAACAATGAGGGGGGTAGAAGTCGTAGAGCCGCCTGTCCCCACGAGAGTAAAGGTTGTCACAGGATGGCTCAGACAGGGAGGACCTGCTCAGATAATCTAGCTGGAGATAAGGGCCTGAAACTGGAACATGTGGAGCATACAGAGAGGGGACAGGAGAAGCCCAGCCAAGAGAGCGAACCAGAGATCTCAATCTTGGAGAAATTTAAAAAAAGAAGAAAAAGAGTCGTAACAACAGACCATCAACCATCCTAATGAAAAGGCTTGATGACATTCAGACTGCAGTCTCCAGGTCAAATGAAGCCAGAAGTGGCTCCTGCACTGCATGATATGGTTCATGGGCCAGGAGAGAGAGAGAGAGAGAGAGAGCGAGAGGAGTTTGGAGGGCAGCGGCTGGCTGGATGTTCCGGTGTTTGTTTAGTTCTTCAGCGCTGCCTCGTAGCTCTGGAACACACACTGGGAAACCTCTGGAGCTCTGCACTTCAGAGAGACCTGAGGGAGAGAAGAGTTCAAGCAGGGTTGAATATGATTCGATTTAGACCATAATCTGCTCAAATGCAAAGTTCTGACAGACATATCAAGAAACAGCAGGCTTTTAAAAGCCCAGTGTGGGACATGCAACGCAAAAACACGTCTTCTGCTTAGTTTTTTATCCAAGTCTTTACTGAGCATGAATGAGACAAGTTTAAACAAAGAAAAGATCTCAAAAAATGTAATAATTCAACATTTCAGCCTACAAAATCTTCAAAGTCTTAATATTTCATGAGTTTTGTGAGCTTATGGGTGTAAAATGAGGCTGCGGTAAATAATCAAAATGACCTCATCGTCTGTTTAAACGCCTTCTCTACTAGGAGACAAAATTCATTGCGTTTCTGGCGGGAAGAAAAAAAAAAGGCTTTGGATTAAAACCTGCTTAATTCAGTCTTATCGAGCGCAAACATACAGACAGAAATATAGATACAACACACAAGAGAAAACAGACGCAACCTCTCCACTCTTTGAAGTCAGGCTCAGCTGGGAGTAGGTTTAGGATTTGATGGAGTGAGTGTTTTCTTTCCGTCATACCACAGTCATACTGCAGTTGTTACTCCCTCAGATCCACAAACACACCATTTACAGGAAACACAAGGCAGCCGGAGCTTTGGAATAGTTGCATCGCGGACAGACACAGTCATGACGTTGCAGAAAAACGCTTAGTCAATTCAAACGCTAGAGATTCTGAATATTTAAAAGTGCTTCGCTAATTAATTGCTGCACAGTGAAAACCAGCTGTGCTTTCTCCGGAGACAAGCGGAACCCTTAATAACCCCAAATGTCTTGGCAAAGTGGAAAAGCGAAGAGAACAACCTGCTTTTTTTTTTTTTTGCCCTGACAGCGACACACACACTCACACACACTCATGTTCACAAATCATTACGGTGCTGTTCTCTCAGCTTTAATCACTGTCATTTCTGAGAATCACATTTGTTCCACTGGAGTGGAGCTGGAATAGTTTGAGGGTCACAGTCTGCCAGCGGTTAGTGCAGACCCGCTGCCACAAATCGAAGCACCACAAAAAGATCCAGGTAAAGTCCTGCATTTTAAAAACCTGCATCTCGGTTCGACTAATGCATCTTTTATTTCCTTTCTGTTCCGTCTGTGTCCTTCATTAAGCAGCCAGGACAGACTGACCCCTATTTCTCTGCTCAGTTTCTTGAATATGTGATTTTTGCCGTTGTTCTATAATCACAAACCCTCATCATCCATAGTCTTTATCCTAGATGCCATTTTTCTAAATTGTTGCAATGTTTCTCCACTTTGAGCCTGGCACCATTATCATAATAACAGCGATCAGTTTATTCACCAGAAATCTGACGAGTGACTGATGGGAATTTCACACCAGGCCCCACCATGACTCAGTGAATAATAATATCAAACAAAGGTGAAGGAGTGTGGAGCAGCGGTTACCACGGAGCTGCAGTTTAATACCGCACGGCTCCTTCAGTACTGCACTGGTACACTCAAGGCTCTTTACTAATGCATGCTGCTGCTGGCAACGTTCAGGCAGCCGCGCTCCTATCGGCATGGGGTAAGATGTGAAGAAATGCAGCAGCTCCATCCGCTGTGTAGAGGCTGCTATTAACTGCAGCATTCGTGTGTTCAGCTCAGGGCCTGCTGCTAAAATAGTAATATTATATCGGGGTCCACAGGCAGGGAAATAACAGCCAGACTAGAAATACCCCCTAATGGTTATATGCTTCCACCAAGCAGTCAAGCTGCACTTTTACGCCCATGTCTGTCTAGACTCATACATCTGCATTGATGTGTTGAGTCAGTCTGCTTGTATGTATTCACATGTTTGGCGGATAAAGTGGATTCTGATGGACCACATAGTTGCAGACATGACAGTAGATTTGCTGTAAAGAAGTTGCAAATTCTACAATGTGGATGTTTCACACTCATCTTCGATCTGGCAGCACCGAACATCTGTATAATCATCCGAGACTAGTGTCACCAATTCAAAATCTCCTCCTGTTCCTGAGTTATGGGACTGAATAATAGCCAGGAAAGTGTAGATTATGATTATGTAGGTCTGTCATTGTTGTAATAAATAAAAGGTTTGACTAGCTACAGAGTGTTTTTCTACGTTTTTTACCAATTTCCATTCATGTTTATGCCTGGAAAGTAAAGCTGTGCTGTCAAGGGATATATTAAGGTGGCTGTTGTGATTTAACCTACATAGAAATCTGAGGACAAGTTAACCCTCATCCTCAAATTGCCATTTTCAATGTGTAGGTTGTTGCTTTGAGATTATTGTTGTTTCCTGCAGCGAGGGGAATTTTGAAATGCACAGAAAGCTTAAGAGGGGAGAAATGAAGTGGAATGAGTGGCCGATGGCAGGTTTACATCCCCAGCCTGTGTGTGGTTAGACAGACTGCAGTGAAGCTGACCTTTGGGATGTAAAGAAAAACATTTTGTAACCTATTTTATAAAATCTGTGTGTGAAATGTTGTCATTATGAGCATATGTAATCTAACCTAACCTTTATTGATCCCCTTGGGGAAATTCCTTCTCTGCATTTGACCCATAAAGTTAACCTTAACTATACATACTAGGAGCAGTGGGCTGCCGCGGTGCAGCGACAGGGGAGCAGTCAGGGGTTAAGGGCCTTGCTCAAGGGCCCACAGTGGTGGTGACTGGGACAAGCGGTCGCTCTCACTTTCCCACCTCAACCTCTCTTGCCAGTCCGGGGTCTCGAACCGGCGACCCACCGGTTACAAGTTCGCTTCACAAACCACTAGGCCACCACTGCCCATAAAAAAAAGCATGTATTTAAAACAGAAGTGGTTCCTTAGGTGATAGAAAAAAGTGTGTAGTTCATATGTATGTATGAATTCTTGAGTTATAGCCAAAAACATGTCACAGTGACTTTAGAGCACCAAATTCTTATCAATTCATCTTGGGTCCAAGTGAACATTTGTGCCCAATTTAAAGAAATTCCCTCAAGATATTCATGAGATTCACAAGAATGGGACGGACAGACGACCAATCCCCAGAGCACACTGCAGAAGTCTGCCTAAATGGGAACATCGACTCATTTGCAGCACTGCAAAATGGCAAAGCAAAGAAAGAGAGTTGACACATGATCATGGTTTGATAAAGTGACACAGTGACCATATTAGATAGATCGGCATTGGATTGCTATAAGAACAAATTTAGCACAACTGCAAACAAACATGTTCTACTAAAAGAAAGGAATCTGGTTTTAACTTAAAAAAGCACAAACACATTTCTTTAAATGGCAACAGAAGGCGTTTGATCGTCAGACTTAATGGAACATCATTAATCAACGTTAACATAATGAACTGTGCCTGTGGAGACTCTGCTAAGGGAGTCTGAGCGAACTTTAGGGTAGCTGACTTTATACAGCTACTATGATCTGAGGTCTTCCATCCTCCACAGCTGGGAATGTTGTCAAAAAGTTCAAAGATTGGATGATTGTGACTGAGAACAGAAGGCAGAGCAGCAGCAGATTGGGCACCCGCATAATTGTGAATAAACTCACAAAAAACAGGCAACAAACAGCAACGAGGTTCGCTTCAGAGATCAATGAGAATTATGAGATACAACTCAGTTTATGGACCGTTCATAAGAGGACCAACAGGTAAGGAACAGGAAGAGGGTGATACGGTGGAGACCATTTGTAAGATCAAAGAATAAGGAAGGCAGGTTTGATTAAATTTACAAAAGAACATGCACAGAGAGACAACAGCTTTACGAGAGTTTTGCAATCCAAATTCAACCTACATGGATTTGATGGTAGAAAGTTGAGTGGAGGAAACCAGACTGCACGAAACATATGGCATGGAGACGGGAACGTCAGTCTGTTTTTCTTACAGCGCTGTATGTGAGGTCGCATTTACTGATGGAATCATGAGCTCTGAAGCATACAGAGTAATTATGGATGCAAACTTAAAGCAATTAATTAAACTAAATTATTCGAGAGACAGAAGTGGATCTTCCGGCAGGTAATGAAGCAAACTACCAGCTGCTGGCTGGAAGATTATTTTGCCCAGGAGAAAAATCTAAGTCTTAGAATGGACCTCCCAAAGTCTGATGGTTTAAATCCGAATGAGATTTATCTGTTTGCATGTTGATTGAATGTGCTAACTATGGTTGGGCAATATATAAGTCACAGTAGAAATCGCAATCCAGGATAATTGCCGATTGTCCTAGGACAGATCCCAATCGCAATCTGTTCTAGGACAAACGGCTATTATGGTTAGGGTGAGGGTTAGGGATGCCATTTTCCATTTTCAACAAAATGCCACCCAGATAATGTTGGAGTCAGAATAGACTGTAAATACTGTAAATAAGTATAATAAACTCAAAATGGGAATGTATTAATTTGATCATAAAAGGAGTGTTTTCTTGCTGTATTTGTAAGAATATTGTTGTTTCCTCTATTTTAACATCATATCATTAAAATAAATTTGAGTTTGTCCAAGGACAGATCCTGATCACAATCTGTCCATGGATCACTGTCTTGCCTCCTGGAGGTGTTGTGGGACCAACTAGATGAAACACTGTTGAAGGGAGGTTCACACCTGATGACCCCAAAGACATATTAGCTATCACTGCTCACCGGTTTAGACAGTCAAGTTGTGCCATAACAGTATAGCATTAGGCTAAGGAGGTTCTTTACTGGTTGCAAATCCTTTCTCTGAGCACAAGCTTCTTGTGTTTACACTGAACTTGCAAATAAACAGAAAAAAAACAATATCTGGCAGCAGTCCTTAATAATGATTTGCAATACTACCCGCAAAGACATTAAGGGGAAAAGAGGCAATGCAAAATATCAGAATAAAAGACAAATATCTTAGAGACTTGTTAAAGAATGTCACTCTGTGCTTGTTTAGAGGAATGACATGTTTTATGCTCAGGGGAACATTGTGGTGTCTGTTTCTGTGATGAAACTCACTTTTACCAAAAACCTTCAGAATTACCAGCTTGAGTGGTGAGTAAAGGAAAATCAGCCAACATCGCTGGTCACATTGTTGCCATGGGGACAGGAGATGGCAGATGAGAACACCATGCTTCATGTCAAGAAGATGAGTAGCGCCCCAGTTCTCCACTATAAATATAATCAAGTATACATGAGCTCAGATGGAACTCAGCCAGATGAAATGTGGGAGCTGCAGACGACTTAAAATTTGCAAACTCACAGCAGACGTAACGGATATTTTTATAATACAGATTAGGTGACAACAACGTGACGATGTAAAAAGGGCTCGATGGTGGTGAAGCTACAGAGAATTTAAAATGAGTTTCGGGTCTTTTCACAGCTGTCCAGCCTTCCACTTCACTGTTTTGGCTCACTCTCGCTGCTCTCAGAGTTGTTGTTGGCTGCAGCAGGCAGCTGTTTGCAGCAAAACAAGATGCAACGGTTGAAAAGTGTGAATGGTGAACCTAAAATAACCAACTGGCCCGAAACATGACTCCAAATCAACTAAAAAGGAAATGATGAATTCACAGCTGGTTTTCAATGCCTTAAAGTGGCCAATAATGTAGCTTTAAAGAGAATGCAAAATGTAATAGTTAGTTTTCTTAATATTGTCCATAACTTGTCTTATTATTGTCCACTAATGTGTAATATTTCAACTATGGGTTGCTTAATTTCCATCCCACGTTGCTTTGTGTGATAATGCTGTCCTATTAACTGCATACTCAAAATGAAGCCAACTTAATATGCACACTAACATCTTCAAATATACTTAGTTTAATCACTTTTTCATTGTTAATGAACTACAGAGCCGAACCCAGCTAGAAGCAGGACGGAGTGTGGAATTGGGACACGGCTATAATACTCTAATATAAGTAGTGAGGCATCATGGGAGAGCTGAAGCCAATCAAACTTTTAAAATATCAGAAAAATAGGCCAAGCTACGCTCAAGCCTTAAAACAGCAGCAGCGAAAATCAAACATGTTACTGTACGTCTCCACGCGCTGCAATGAAGTACAAATGTTTTGATGTCTTGTCTTCAGAATAAAGCCCGGAAAACACGCAGTGGCAGGGTTTTACTTCATCAGCTCTAAAAATAGCTGCCAACAAAAGGCTTTGGCAGCTTGGCTTTAATGTTCTGTGCCAAGAGAGCGCAGGGACCGTGCAGCAGGCAGCAACTCAGAGGGACGATCATCCGAATACACACAGGACACACAGCATGGTGAACTTGAAAGTCTACTCCACTCTTCACCCAACAGTTTGTGATCCATCTGTAATAAGTAGGGAAGCCTTTCCAGCCACACTGATCAGCAATTTGGACTTAAAAATGAACTCAAAAAGACAGAAGGAGAACCAAAACAGAAACAGCTGAAGGTGCATGAAAACAACCTGCTGAATTAATGATGTTACACCACAAACGGAGGCACTGGGAAATAAAAATGCAACAAATCAAGATAGAGAAAATAAAAAATGCAGAAATAAAAGGACAAAACATGCTCTGAATAATCCTTAAAGGTAGTATTTGATTATATCCTTTTTTTAAATCAAATCAGTGAATACATCCTCACGGTCCACTAGCTATGTGTTCTGTGTGTTCGCAGACAGCTCTGGCACTCTAAATAAGAAACAAACAAGGTGGCTCGGACCGATCTACACCACACTATTCCAGCGTTTCAAGGGGAAAAGGGGCCGTGGAAGTGAGAGGGACATTAAATTAGGCACATTCTAACTAGCTAAATATGTCACCTAATTAAATATCAACAATCTTTCTCCAGAAAAGTAAAAATCAGCTTTCAATTCACTCAAAGAACTCACTACTTAAGACGTATTTTCCCCAGTATCACATCAGGCTACATGATGACTGAAGTGACTAAACTGTGGACGGTGTGAACCAATTCAAATTCTGAAGATTTAATCAACACGAGCTGGGTGACGGACACACAGAGCGGTCTAGACGGGAGAAAGCAAAAAGACAGTAAATGCCACCTTATAAATAAAACATGATCTGAAAGCAGACTGAGTTATGAGCAGGGAGGAGAGTCATGCCAAGGTCAACGTTCTGGACTAGTCATGCAGAATTTCTAAGCCAAACACAATCCATCAAGAGCTGAGACTGTGGCACGCTGACAAAGCAGAGACACGCAACACCACAATGGACTGTGCAAACAAATACATGTGCGCACCGACACATACATGATGTGCACACAGATGAGTCACCAATACGATCGCCACACTCCAGTCACTGCACAGTCAGCCTCCCCCTTCTTCAGCACAATTAGCACTTATTACTGAACATCAATCTCCGTCACGTCTCTGCTTGTTCACATCAGATACCGATATGTCATTTGTCTCTTATCTGGGACGTGCAGGGATGACAGTAGTTGTTAACTCCATCATGCTGAATACATTTAATGAGCAGGGCTGGAATTTGTGCTGGAAATGCAGAAAGAAGTTGGAACTTTTTCTACACTGTTGATGGAAATTTACACCAGCAGCCATGATTCTATATAATTGACAAGTGAGCTTGGGGCAAACTTTTAACATGATTGTAGACTTGTTTCCATTAACCAGGCTGCATGGTGTGGTCGGATGGTGGCGCTATAGGTTACATTACACATAGCTGCAAAAAAAAATACAGTACAAGAAACCAGAAACAAAACCAGTTGTTTGCCAACCAACAAAAACCCTTGAAGACGAAACAAACAAAACATTCTTATCAGAGACAACCATAGAGAAGCCTTCAGGGATTGCTTTCAACTGGGCAAGTTGCAATTATTCTTTAATGTCAGCGGGTATTGGAAAGTGTTTCATACAGTGCATAGACTATTACTATGTGAGTCCAATGTTCACTATATCAGAATTTATTTAGAAAAGAGAAAGAGTGGTTCCATCGCCCAGTATGTGCATTAACTTTTTTCGTAAAAGGTCAAAAACCTCCTCAAGGAAGTATGAAAATGTTTTTGTAAAATTGAGAACGTTTTTCAAATGATGTCATTTCTACTAACTACTTCAAAATGTGCATAAAAACTTGTTATGGAAAAACATCTAGTAAGACCGGTAAGGATCAAAGATGTGGAAATCCTGGGTGGATAGTTTGGTTC
>OMNN01023907.1:0-14818 GCA_900302755.1 Chromis chromis
CACGCACGCACACACACACACACACACACACACACACACACACACACACACACACACACACACTTATTCTTGCCCTCTACGCTGCAGCACTACACTGCATTATTCTTGACCCTCCCTTCCTTCCTCCCTTGATATACCAACAGAGAACGCCCATGGTGGCTTTGAGAGGCCAAAGCAAAGGAACTGCCTGATCATCAGCTTCAGACACACCAAGGCAGAACAAGCACACACCCACACCTCCATAAAAACCTGAAGGACCCAGTGTTTTCTCAGAAGTCTCAGGCCGTGTCGCTGACAGCATCACCCAGCTATCAACGTGTGTCCGACAGAGACGTCATTTCAGAGGCCGATAATCTGAGAGAGGAGAAACTGTTGAAGGATGTGTGCTCCTGGATGGCCAATCACACTTCTGCTGGTTCGCCTCTTTGGCTCAGGTGAGTGAAATCACAGCTGAATGAGAGCTATGGGCAGGTCTTATACGGTGGAACAGTCAGATGGAGATTTAAAATAGTACATTTTTTGTCTTGTGAAGTTACGGAGAGTGAAGAACCTTCAACTCCTCATCAGTTTGTTCATGACGGGTTGTGTTTATTTCTCAGTTTGTATTGTGTTATACAGTCCAGAGGACTAAAGAGGTAAAACCAAGACATTAGCAAGGATTGTGAATCTGTGGGATCACTATGTTGTAGTTTGTAAAGTCCTCTGAGGCAAATTCATGATTTATGGTTTGGGGCTTTATATAAAGTTCACTTGACAAGAGGGAAATAAAAGGACATTTAATCAGTAGTCCATCGACGGTGTATAGAGTATGTACATGTAGTAACTGATAAATCATATTAAAAGCAATGTTACAAAGTGTATACGTTTACTAAAGTGCTGCATTCAGGTACATTTTAGAGGTATTTGTACTTTACTCAAGTATTTCCATTTTTATATCACTTTTCACTTTTATATAGTATAAATAAACTGTTTACTCATACTACACTTTTTGCTGCTATAGTTACTTTTTAATATTTTTACAAAATCATATGATCAATTCTGCATTATGTGTGTTTAATTTAGGTGTTTTATGTACACCTAGCTTTATACTGAGAAATAGAAAGTTGGATGCAGACATTATAATATTATCTTTATTTGAGTTCAGGATCTCAGTGCTTCTTCCGTCACTGAATACTATGAAAAATAATCCTAACAGTCGTAGATTTTTGGTGGTGTTTAGCTCCATAGCTGTTGGTGTAAACAGAACTGCCTGTCGTCTTATCCCACCCTTTTTGCTGAGTAGCATGAGGGAAACATAACTATACATTTTGACAGCCGGCATGCCCAGTGTGAGTGAGATCATCTGATAGGCAGGAGAACAACCTCAGGATTCGGGGGAACAATGGTCAATTGAAAAGAGGAGCGAGTTCTTCTGACTTGGGCAGGGTGTCCTTCCTTCCTCAGAGGAACACACTGGGTGTATTCACTGCGCTATGAAACAATGGTTCACAATAGATCAGCTAAAAAGAGTATTATTTTACGAGATGGCAAAATTCAACTGACCCTTGCCTGTATTATGTAAAGATGGGAGAAAATGACTCATGAGGTCATACAGCATACAGTGCCAACATAAATATCACAGAGACATTTATTTATCATTTCATTTCTGTAATTGGAATTCACATAACAAATACTGACATGTGCTAATGCTACTGTAAATGTATGGTGCTGTGGAAAAACTATTGAACTCTCCTGATATTTTCTTGTATTTGTGTGTGAATTACATATCACAAACCGTGTTAGATCTTAAAACTAAATTTAACACAAAATGAAAATAACCTGAGTAAACACAAATACGAGTTTTAAATGCTAATTCTATGTATTGAAGTTTTAAAAAAAAGTTTTCTAATACCAACTGAGCCTGTGTGAAAAATTCCCACCATTAGTCTCTACATCTAAAAGACAGCCAAACTGCATTGAAATCTGTATTTGACACAAGTACGCCTGGTTACTACCAACCCTGATCAATTAAATCATCACTTAAATCGAGAATTTTCAGTAGCATGACATTGACTGAAAGATGTCAGTAGTAGCACACTGCTAAAATCAAAAGAAGCTCCAGAATAGACGAGGAAGAGGGTGATCTAAATACATCAGTCAAGGAAGGTGGCAAAGCTACTTTGATTATACTCCCTAGTGGATGCAGACAGACAGCTGCAGTCACCACAAATGCATAGCTGTTGTTATGAGACGAAGTTCAAGCGGAAACTATGTTAAAATGGTGCGCATGCTCAGAATACATGGATACAACCTATTGCACAGGCATTAAGTAAAGCAGAATAGTGAAAACTATGCGTATGAGTTGTCTGCAGCTTTCCCTGTATGCATCTGCAAGGTAGTATAATACTACTTTCTAGTCCACTTTGAGCCCGTTTGGAAGACTATTCCATGTATCAGCGTCTACGTGTTCCACACATGCACAGTATTCTAAGGCATGTGCACTACTGTCCTTGTAGTGTAGTTGCTTTGCGTACCCAAATTTTGGGCTGCACATGGACATTGTAGAGGGGTCTGCATGGAGTCTTGCGTATTTGGAAGGATGGCAAAATTTTTGCCTGGCATAAATTAATTAAATAGGGGGGGAACCTTTTGTTACTTGGCACTTTCTGGTAAACACCTCCCAATATGTAATAAAACTAAGGTCATAGGTTGACAGTCTATCACAGGGCCACACATAGAGACAGACAACCAAACACACTCACATTCACACCTACAGACAATTTAGAATCACCAATTAACCTCAGCGTGTTTTTGGACTGTGGGAGGAAACCGGAGAACCTGGTGAAAACCCACACTGCACAGGGAGAACATGCAAACTCCACACAGAAAGATCCCAGGCGTCCTAACCTGGATGCGAACCGGTGACGGTGCTAACTACCGAGCAGCCCCACAATACATAACGATGTACAGTAGGGCATCGAGGGATGTTTAGGTAGAAAAGCATCCCAAAATCACATGTGACACGATGTAGCCTAAAGCTGAAGGCAGATGATGCAGGAAATCTAAAAATGGACTAATTGATCACAATATTCCAAAATCATTTACACGTACAACAAAACAATACAGGGAAACTATGAAGAGGAAGAAAAAAAGAGAAAAAGAGGAGAAAACTCTGTCATGTAAGGAAAGATGCTAAATGCTAGAGGATTTGAGAGAATAAAATAAGAACAATCTGTTCTGAGTATTCCTGCTGAAATTCCTTCAATTCACAATGATTAGGAGGGAGCCTTAAAGATATATTTACAGAATGTTTACTTATAAATGACTTATTGTGTCTCGTTTCCTCTCCCACTCCCTCGACTGCCCCTGTGACCTCAGCTACCTCATCCCCTGTTTCCATGTACACACCTGCTCCACCTCTTTCATCACAAATTTCCCCTCCCTCTCCCTCACCAACAGTCCTCCCGTTTCTACCTTCCCCCTCTCTAAGCGTCCCATCCCACATCCCTCCATTCATCAGCAACTCTGGAGAGTCAACAGAACGACTCCACTGCCCTCTGACGATGTCACCCTCCACTCTGGTGGTCAGGTATGGCAGAACTGACTTGTCATTATCTCAGGAAGATGTGGTCGCTAAGTGATTAAAGGGTCTGTTTAACTAAATTTAAAAAAAACATCAACATTTTGTCATGTGACTCCCATAGAAACACGATATGCAGTATATGCAGCAAATACTGTATTATAGAGAGCTCCAGGGAATCGTTTAACAATGTGTAAACTTTTCTTCTAGAAAGTGATACAACAATGTCACCAGGTTAGACTTAATCAGATTGCTGTCATGACTTTGACTAAAAAAGTGACCAGGTTGCTTATTCACACGAGGCTGACACAATAAATTGTTGTCAAATTAATGTGAAGGGCTGCATGTCTGAAAGAAGGTTTAGTTGTCTAACTGTGTTTAATCTCTCCTGTCACAGGTTTGGAGATCCAGTTGAAGCTAACTGCTCTATACGAACGATGGAGTTTTCTGTTCTGGGTTGGGAAGTCTCACTGGTAATGACAATAACGGACTCTGTAATTTATGACTTCAGAAACAAAATCATCATTTAGAGGCTTATGTGCACACTATCTGTAGGGATACTTGCAGAATTAAAATATAGTCCTTATAAAAAAAAGTATTCCTTACTTCGCAAAACTGCTCAAACTCTGTCAGGTTCTGTGGGGATCGTGGACGAATAACCCTTTCAAGTCCAGCTACAAATTCTCAACTGAATTGAGGTCTGGGCTCTGACTCTGCCACTCCAGAACATTTACTTTGTTGTCTTTAAACCATTTCTGTTTAGCTTTGGCTATATGCTTCGGGTCATTGTCTTGCTGGGAGAGGAAAACAAACCTCTCCCAAGTGGCAGTTCTCTTGTAGGGTTTCCCAATACTTTGCTTTATTCATTTTACCTTCTACCTTCACAGGCCTTTCAGGGCCTTCTGTATAAAAGCAACCCCGCATAATGATGCTGCCAACACCATGCTTCATGGTGGGGATGGTGTATTTTGGATGATGTCCAGTGTTTGGTGTTCACCAAACATATTGTCTATAGTCTGATGGCCAAAAAACTTAATTTTGGACTCATCGGACGAAAGAACCTTCTTCCAGTTGACTTTAGAGTCTTCTTAATGTCTTCTTGAGAATGCTGGTCTAGATTTCATATGAGCTTTTTTCAACAGTGACTTTGTCTTTGCCGCACACTACATAAACCTTTGACTGGCAAAGAACAGGCAACAGTTACTGTATGCACAGACCCTCCAAACTTCCAAGGACGGTGTATAGTTTTTGTAGGTACTATATTCTTAGACCTTTAATTATTATCATAATTAGACACTAAAGCATATTCTGCTTAGAAGAAATTGTTCCACACTACGTATACTTAATTCACAAGCAGGGCAAAGATGGTTTTTAAAAAGTCTGTAGTGTTTTGGTAAAGATAAATGCAAGGTATCTGGGTAGGTCAAAATGTTGGAGATTATGATCAGATCCATACATTGATTTACCAATTTATCCAGGATACTAGTGTTATGTACACAATCCAATGTTGCAGCAAATCTGCAACAAAAGCTTTTGTCCTCTGATTGTTTGACTTTTGTTTGTTACACAGAGTAGTTACTGATGAGCTCTTGGAGTGTGTTGTATTGAAACCTCTTGCATTAGCATTGTAGACCGGAATACTCCTTCAAGCTACCTATCCAGCTCCTTCTACTTGATTAACTTGATAATCTCAAAAACTAAATAAATCTTGGCTGAATCAAAGGCCAGGAATCATTCCAAACTATGAGATTTTATAAGTTATATAGGCTGTCCAAGAGTCCAGAGTGTTCTGGACCTGCTCCGGTGTCTCCTCCCTGGTACGTGCACATGGTCCCCTAGGGAAAACCTGGCCCACCCTTCCTGGATTGTCTTATTGTTTGCGAGAACCTCTTTCAGGGTAACTAAGACTCCTTCCCTATGGCCTAATTGAACACCTTCTGAGTTTCCACAACTATAGAAGCTGCAATCTTTTTGGCTTCTGTTTCATGAGTCCCTTTTGATAGTTAACATACCAATCCTTCAGCTTGTAGCTTCGTCGGCTAGAAGGCCTCTTTCACCCTGTGCCTACCAGTGGGTTCTTAGATTGCCATAGACTGATCAATGACATTCAGGCCACTCGTCCATGCAGCCATGTCTATAATGGATCCTAGTTCAGTGTCATCATATGTTTGGGTTTGCTGAGTTATTACTGTAGTCTGCCTTGCTACTTGAGCCACCTCACAACGACATGGTGGTTACCTGATGGCTTTTCTTCCCTGTCGTCAAGAGTAAAAGTCCTAAAGCTGCATATCCAGTGATATAAAATGATGTTGTCTGTTGTTGGCAACCAACTAACTTGTCCAAAAAGGATTAAAATAAAAACCATCATGGCCATTTCTCAGAGTCGTCCTTTCCATGTTTTTCCATTGTCACTCATGAACACTGAAAAGTCTTTGCAAAAGGGGCCTCTAGGACCACACCCAAAAACTTGTAGAAGGCTAGACAGTCTGAAGACCTGCATAGATAGGTTTTATTGTATTGCTACTTCTTTGGGCTACACTGTACAGGTATACTTAGTAGCCTGGTACCATGAAGACAGTAATAACCTGTTGTATTTATTGTCTTCATTTTAACAGAATCTCAATAGCTTTGTGATTTCTGACCTTTTGCCACTCTAGGCACCTCCTGAACCCACTATGGGTCGTTTTCTGATCTGGAGTGTGGACAGGATGACTAACTGGAGCATCGAGCCAATATGTTATGCGCTAGCTGAACATGGAGGACAGTGCAACATTGATCTCCCTGTAATCATTTACCGTGAGTTAAGAATTTTATCTATTCCAACCTCTTAAAATATGTGTCAAGTCTTTCTATGTGGTTGATCTGTCAGTCTTTCTCCACAGAGCCTCCTGACAGTGTGTCCATCAGATTGGTAAATCACACTGGGCCCATGTTTGAGGGTCATCAGTACACTCTGCAGTGTACAGTTCAGGATGTTGCACCTGTTAAAAACCTCGTTGTGACCTTCTATAGAGGAGACACAGCACTGGGTCAAGTCCAGTCCAACAACACCACAGAGAGGACACCGGTGACGGAGATCTTCACTCTTGGCATCATCCCCACTAAAGAAGACCATGGAGCCCAGTACTGGTGTGAAGCTAAACTAGAACTGGGACCTGAAGGACCACAGCATCCTCCAGTGGTGAAGTCACAAAACCTCAGTTCCATAGTCCACTGTGAGTCCATCTACTGACATTTGTTCAAACATATTTCAAGTCTCTACCTTTGTTGGGTTCCTTCTCATCTTTCCCCTTCAATAAGCCACATTCTGTCACCAATTTACTTGTATAAAACACATCAACTGCACTTTCCCTCACCCCCACTTAATTTTTCTTCTCTCTCAGTTGGTCCACAGCTCAGTTGTCCTACAAAACTGCAAGTGAGAGAGGGAGAGACTCTCAAATGTGAGGTGACTGGAAACCCTAAACCATCAGTCACGTGGATCAGAGATGAGCAGGTGGTTGTTCTTCCCACTCACTCAAACAGAGCGCATGCAGGAAAATACACCGTGTGGGCCAAAGGATTTCTAGGACAGAAAAACTTTACAGTGGAGGTGGAGGTCCTTGCTGTCAGTGGTAGGTTTGTGTTTATTGCTGCATTTTTATCGAATCCAACAAAAACTAATTAGTGAAAGCATAAGACTTTTTGAAAACGTTGCTTATCTTACATAATGAAAAGGGGATTGGAGTAAAAAATTAAAGCAAAAGAATAATGATGAAATTATTTCCTCTTTCTAGGAACTGCAAACGGCTATAATGGACACTTCCTGTTGGCTGTCCTGCTCATTCAGATGATTAACTGGCTGTAAAACCTAAAAGAACCTGTTGTGATCTGTGATCCTTCTTTCCATGCTGTTTGGATGAACTGCTCCCGTCTGTCAGGGAAGACTCATTGCTTTATGTCACTTGTCGTTTTGACTTTTAATGCCTTTTAGTGCATCATTTGTGCTCGCTGAAAGCAGATCCAGCTTTCTTCTTGAGAGCTGCTGCCCAGGTACATGTTGTTATATTAAACCTCAATGTAAATTGAAGCCTCTATGTAACCTGGCTAAGAGGTAAAGTCCACATCTTTCTCTCTGAAAGCTGCTGTAATAGGAAATACACATTTTAGCCTTGTACAGTTTAATGTTCACTCATTCAGCCATGGTAGGTTTTCTTCCAGATGTTATTTTTTTAAATAGTATTTTTGTGAACTGTCTTTTTTGTCTTTGCTGTGTACATATAGTTTTCTGTCTACATTTTTGACATTGCAAAGCAACAGGTCTACTTTATCTGTTAAAATGCTGAAACAGAACTTGTCTAATAGCAGTACATTTTACTTTAGACTTTTACTGCTTTAAACTGTGCTGTGGTTAAAGGTAACACAATTGAACTTATAAAATAGCAAAAACAGGTAAATAATTACCATGTCAAACATGTAAAGATGGGTAAACATCTTATAAAATGTATTTTAAGTTTGTAAATGTCAATTCTGGTGGCTGGAGCTCACACTGAAACTAAAACGCACTCTTTCAGTAGTAGAGAATAAATAGTGTCAATGCTCAAGTGAAGTTTTGGCCATTTTTTAACTGTATATGACTTTGAATAAATGTGAAAAAGGAACCTTTGAGTGGATAGAGCAGTTGCTGTACCTCATGTGGAGACAAAGCACAAAAGAAAGGGCTGTATGTTGTGTAATCCCTTTATTATTTATTAATTCAAAGTAAATCATATGCATCTCAAACAAAATCTTTCAAATACAATCCATTGTTGAAACATTTTCGTAAGTGTTTCACTGAGTGGATGTCACAGGGTCCTGTCTGAATCAGACAAGAGGGTTGGATGTCAGCTCATTTGTCTGCTTTTTGGTCAAAATGCCACTTCTTCTACACCAATTTACTCCATTTACTTTAATCCCATTGCAGACAGTCATGCAAATAAGCAGAGAAGGCAGAAAAGCGGACACCTAATCCTCAATGTTCAAATAGATCTATTCAGTTAAGTTTTGCTGGATAGTCATTTACCACTGCACTTTACTAAGATGACTACTTCATAAGAATCTTATCATGTGTTCAGTCCATCTCCAGCACGCCATCTAAAAAAAAGAAGACAAATATATCAGTATATCATTTTCTCTACTTAACTAAATTTCTGGACCATGTCACTGAATCTGTTTTACTGGCATCAAAGCAACTTGTTAGAATCTACGAGGCATCTTCTAGCATTTAATGTGTTAGTGTATTAGAAAGACATAAGGTCAACAGGCATGCTTAATGCTGTTTGCAATAAAATATAAAATTCGAAATGTATCAATTTATTACAAATAGTGCATCTTCTGCAATGTGCCATTATGGCCATTTGGTTGCAGTGTTTGTCATTTTGAGCATTTATGGCCATTTTGTTCATCACAACATTATGAACTCTGACAGGTGAAGTGAATAACATTGATCATATTGGTACTATGTGGTGTTCTGCTGGAAAACCTTGGATTCTGTCATCCGCGTTGATGAGACTTAGACACCCAAATAATGCAAATGGAAATCCCAAATGTCACTCCCCCTGCAGGAAAATGCACCCCACCACATGGCAAAAACATCAAACAATCAGGAACTTCTTGAGGAACATGACAATGGCCCAAGATGTTGATTTGACCTCCAAACTTCCTAGACCCCATTCTGATCAAGCATCAATAGGATGCAGTGGAACAAGTTGGATTGACAGAGGCCCCACTGCACAAGCCAGAGTACCCAAAGGATCCACTGCCCTGGTCCTGGTGCCAGACCCCATAGGACACCCTGAGAGGTCCTCATTTTGGAGCATTTTGGACCTAAAACCATAAAGGGGACCAACACAATATTAGGCAGGTGGTCATAATGTTATGCCTGATCGATGTATCAATAGATGTAATTTTCTTCTGTGTAAAAAGTCCATATTCTCTTGGCTTCAGAAGCTAGCATTGACCCCATTAATAACTTCTCGAAGGTGCAATGTCTGACATCAGCTTGCTGAGAGTTTTGGCCACTCTACCGTGAAGAATTCCTTCAGTTGCAAGTTGGTTTTCTTGTATTTACCCACCCGTTTCAAATCCCCAGAAAATTTCATTGGGATTCAAATCTCAGTTCTGACTAGGTCCTCCATTTTGGATATGTTTGTGTGCGTAGTATCATTATACTGTTTTTACTGTTTTATACTGTACCTCACATTATCGTCAAGCAGTCTTTGATATGACAAACAACTTATTGTTTAATTCGTGCGTACAGAACACACTTTCCCTGCTCTCTGCCTTTCATGTTCAAACTGTAGTTTTGCTCTAATGTTCTGTAGACAGCAAAGCTTTTTCCTGGCAGGCCTCCCATGCAGGTCCAATTTGTGCAATTCTTTTTCAGATTGTCGACACTTTGACACCATTTCAAAACTTACCTGCAGATTCTGTGATGAAAGTTTAGGGGTTCCTGTAGATTTCTCTTTGCATCTAATGGTTTGCTCTTGGGCTGGATTTGCTGGGGTGGTCAGTCGTGTTGAAATCTACATCACTTGTAGATTATTTTCTGCACAGTGGAATGATTTGTTTCAAATAACTTGGAGGTATTTTTTCGAATCCCTTGTCAGACTCGGAGGCATCCACAACATCTTTCCTGAACACCTTCAAGAGCTCTTTAGATCTTGACATGATAACACGCTGAGATTTCAACCTCGGGGAGAACATCAGTCCATAGATGTCAGAGGTTTAATAAGACAGGCTCAACTTGCCTGAGGAAGTTCTAATCAGTGGCAGGAATTAAAAAAAACGCATTTATTCATTCTTCACTTAAAATGTTAAAAATGTAGATGAAAATCTTGTGTGCTTCAGCCCACACAGACCCACACAGCAGCCTTGACTAGCATTTTATAAATTCCTAACATGTTGACGGTGCTGCGCTCCACACTGACTGTCTGTCTCTGTTTATCTGTTCATTTTTCTCTGTGCCTGTCCATCTCTGTACATCAATGTCTCCCTCTTTTCTCTCCACAAACACTGCACCTCCTCAGCCCCAGGAGCTGACAGATATTTTGGAGATCAGTAACATGGTGTTCACTAGTCTCTTCGGTCTCGAGATGCTGCTGAAGCTCATGGCTCTCGGCCTCTTTGGCTACATCAAGAACCCTTACAACGGCTTCGACAGCATCATTGTCATCATCAGGTGGGGCTCCGTCTGGGGGGGAAATCTTTGTCCGCATATTTACCTCGAAATGGGAATTGTGTCCTTAAGTATTGTTCTTGTCATTGGGAAGTCCTCCTGGTCCTTGCGACAAGCCTCCGCAGCTACATCTCCCAAAACTGTCACAGTGATGTTGGTTCTGGCAGCAGAGCCAAGAGGCTGCACTCACAGTCCAGAGGGCCTGTATTCACTCCATTATGTAGTACTACAAGCTAAATTATGTATCTGTGTTTGAAGGCCTTGCTTGTTTACTGTGCCAGTTCACACTGCTCTTGCATTCTTCATCGGCTGGTAAACAGAACTGCCTCACTTGGTTTGTTCAGTTGCCACATGTGACATGAAAAAGATTTTAACACTTCCGCTACCTGGAGGATTTCTTTGTGGGGCGACACTGATGCTGATTTCAAAGTAGATACAGATGAGGTTAAGTAGATATTGATTCCTTGTTTGCTTTAATGTGAATTCAATGCTGCGCTTACAATCTGCTGGTTGTGTGTGTGTGTGTGTGTGTGTTTCAGCGTGTGGGAGATTGCGGGTGAGGCTGAGGGAGGCTTGTCTGTGCTGCGTACATTTCGTCTCCTGAGAGTTTTGAAGCTGGTCCGGTTCCTTCCCGCCCTGAGGAGGCAGCTGGTTGTGCTGATGAAAACCATGGACAATGTGGCCACGTTCTGCATGCTGTTGATGCTCTTTATATTCATATTCAGGTATATGTCTTTCTTTTTTGTAGAAGTGATAGTGCAGACTGAGGCTCACAAGCCAAAAGGTTTTCTCAGCTTTCTGTCAGCGTCGATTATTCTGATAATTCCTTATAGAAATCATAACGACCAACACTGACCCTTTTGTTTCTCTGTTATTGGACATATTACCACATGTATTATCACCTTTCACACAAACACAATTATTCACACAGGCGGCATGACTGCATCTTGTTGCACAGTATCCATATTAAATTACTGTGTAATGAAAGTCTTTTCTCATTGTTGTGTGCGTGTTTGTTTGTGTGTGTGTGTTTGTTTGTGTGTGTGTGTGTTTGTTTGTTTGTGTATGTGTGTATGTGTGTGTGTGTCGCAGTATCTTGGGGATGCATCTGTTCGGCTGTAAATTTGGTTTGCGACAAGACAGTGGAGACACTTTACCTGACAGAAAGAACTTCGACTCCCTGCTCTGGGCGACTGTCACTGTCTTCCAGGTTAGACAAACACACTTCCTCTCACGCACATGGAAACACAAAGAGCGAACAAATACATCAACAGTCTTTGATTTAGAGGAACTCCCTCCCTGGTGACTTACCATTAAATTTACTTTTAAAATTAACAGGGATGAGATTCAAACGGCAGCTGCTCCCGTCACCAGCACTAGCCCCGACGATCATCTCCATTATTTCATTTGCCCCAATTTGGAAGCGCTCACGCTCGATTTTTCAACAAATTATAAAAACTCTCCTAGTGGGTAGATAAGATATGCTTCACAAGCAGAGGGGGAGAAGAGTGATGAAACACGCACTCCACAGGAGCTCATTTAACACTGATGAGCATCGTTCAACTGACAATGAGATAATAAAGGAGGAATACACTTGTATTATTTTTATTAAGCTTCATACACTTTATAGCATCGCAGGCTGCATTTCAGGTTGTTTTTGGCTGCTTAACTGTGTGTTTTTCTTATCCTCTCTCCGCATCTCTCCTAATGTGCAGATCCTCACCCAGGAGGACTGGAATGCGGTGCTCTATAACGGGATGGCCTCCACCACGCCGTTGGCTGCCCTCTATTTTGTAGCCCTCATGACCTTTGGCAACTACGTCCTCTTCAACTTGCTTGTAGCCATTTTGGTGGAGGGCTTTCAAGCTGAAGTAAGGGCAAAGATGCAGTTTTATATGAGCTACTTAGAGAACAAGGCAGGGAGAACGAGACTAATTGAGCTCTGTTGTGCTGATGATACCAAAGCTGCCTACAAGAGAATAATCTCCACCATCCTGCTTGTGTAGTTTCTCCTCTCTCTCTCTTTATCCGTCACTCTTTTTTTTTTCTCACTTTCCCTTCCCCTTTTCACTCTTTCTCTATCTTTCTTTCTCGCTGACACACACGCACACACACAATACTCTCCGGGGTAGGGATGTGTTTGATATCGCCTGCCATTCACAGCTGGTGAGCTTTTGTTGTTTAGTTTTCATCTTTTATCTCCAGCATCAGAGAGCACTTGCTCTCTCTCTATCACACACACATACACACACATACACACACACACACACACACACACACACACACACACACATACACAGGTCTATGTGGTTTGTACGTACAATTTTGAAAAACCTGTCCGGTGGTGGTTTAGATGGACTACCCTTTCCCAAGGTGCTAGAGCAATGGGAGTTGGATTAAAACACTGAAAAAAATCTGAAAAAAATTCAGCTCACTTAAGGTTTCAGGTACACGCTACAGGACTTCATACACACCTCCCTAAAATTATGGTGGTTTGTCCAGACATTTCAAATATGTGACTTATGAGTACCAAAAAAACACTATGGGGGCTTTAAAGGGACAATGATGTCAGCATCTCATTAGCATAAATACACACCCCTGATCTTACACACATGACCTGACTGCACACAACATTAATGGAACAGTCATTTTATTTTCAAATAAAGTGAACTTGCACTTTAACAATTGTCCACACAAGCACTTATAACACTTAGAATGATAAAGATATGAACAAACATATTGAAAAGTGTGTGGAAACAAGAATAAGTGCGCTTAATTGGTGCTGTTATGAATATATATTAAGGCAACAGCATAACTACAACACAATACAACAATTTCTAATGGACTTAGAGCTTTTGCTTCTGTGCCTGTCTCTTTGCAGATGTTCCTCGGTTTCTCACAAAGTCCCTAATATTTTGCACTGTTCTCTGGGCTAACACAGGGTCTTCTACCAGCCTGCAGTGAATGCATTCATTTTTGGTGGCCAGTTTTCCTTTAGATATGTGATCTCTGAAATGCCGCATTACTGCAGCAACCTCAGCCTTAGACCACATTTTCTTTGATACTCTTCTCGAATCCCGTTCTTGACCAGCCTCTTTTCCTGGAAGACATAAAAAGCAGAAAAATACAGTCACACAAAGAAACCAAATGTGGTGGCCAGTTTGTGCAATCAAAACCTGAGTGCACCTAATTCCACAAATTTCTGTTTATTTTCTAGTTTGATGGAAAATCTTGACAAATCACTAGAGATATTCTGTTGTATTGTTCACTTGATATGATTTCCCTGACTAAATTTGTCTAACACAGACTGATGATCAGTTTCAGCTGACTGAAAATGTATACTGTATACAGAACTGTACAAATATTTTTGGCAGTTAAAGCAAAGTGAAGATGCTTTAAATATATATGAAAGGAATGATTTTAGAATTATTAATCAAATGAAAGGAGAAAAACCCTAAATCAAAGCAGCATTTGGTGTGAGAACCAGTTCCCCAAGGTATGCAGCAGGTAGGTCATTCAGCACTGACGAGACCCTGCCACTGTACTTCTATGGATGAAAACATGAATTGCATGGGTAGTATATTGAAGCAGCAATAACCTGAGTATTAATGCATCAAATTATCATTAATCTGAATGTTAATACTCCAGATAATAATCTGGATATTGATATTCCAAAGCAACAATAAGATGGATATAAATTAAGCAAAATATCAATAAAATGTATATTGTTCCAAGCAGCCAAATGTGGCAAATGAATAACCTGGATAATAATGTACAAAAGTATTAAAAATACTTTGAATATCAACATTCCATAACTATGTACAATAATAACACATGAAGTTATCAATAACCTAGACATTGATGCACCATAGTGTATACAACCTGGATATACAGTTACCAAAGTGTAAATAACCTGCAGCAAAGCATCAATAACCTAGATATTGATGCAACACAACAACTAGGGTATTAATGTATGTAAGTGTAAATAATCTGGATATTAATGTACCAAAATGTCACCACCCGGTGGGCTCACCACCTGCATGGATAGGTGCAGTACAGGGTCA
>OMNN01023908.1:0-25034 GCA_900302755.1 Chromis chromis
GGGACACCTTCAAATCCACACCGATGGAGAGGTGTGGAAGCTGGGATGTCACAGTTATTTAGAGGCAGCATCAGCGAATCAAGTGTCTGCAGCTTTGACCTCTTTGTGCACGAAGGTCATTATCACTTTTTGCAGCACAGGTTTTCATCTAGAAACCATAGTGACTCATTTAAGGTGAAAAAAAAAATCCCCTCGCTGCCCATTAGCTCAAGAATGAAAAAACTGATCTTATCGCGTTTTTAAAAAAAAAGCTCCTTCACCTACTTTTCACACCCGCAGAAAATTCTTTACATGTAGGTGTGACAGTTCTAAAGTGGCGGGTTTGATTTCTTTGATCCACTTTGGCTTCAGTTACCAGTATCGGTATTGCATTGAGTAAAAAAAAAAAGAAAGAAAGAAGAGAAAACAAAAAAAAGCAGTGCAGAAAGTGACAACAGGGAGATCAGAAGTGGACGGAGGGGAGAAGCAGAGAGAGATGTTTGAGGATGTCGCTGTCGTTCACATCAACTCATGAAATATTTACCGTGTGATCTCCATATACTGTGTTTGTGAGAATGAGACGGAAAGAGAAGGAGAGAGCGGCTGTCATGATGCGACTTCGCCCCGTATGTACTGAATGTCTTAAAGTGCTCCGAGGGGGCCCGACAGGCGTCCTGGGAGGAGTTCAAAGCAGGGCCAGGGTCGCCTTAGTGTGGTAACGCTCCCCTAGCGACAACCTCTCGCTTGCCTGATGACACGCATCATTCTTCACTACACAAGGCTCACACACATATACATTAACATACTCTGACAAAGCCCACAAATATACACAAATAGTGCATGCATCAGCAAGAGAAACTCAGGGAGAGAGAGAGAGGGGAAAAAAAAAAAAGAAAACAGGGCACAGAAGGGCCATTTTTCATCTACACCGTGTGTACAAAAGAGTGTGCGCGCTGGCGTGTCTGTGTGAGCGTGTTTGCACCTTTCGGGGTTGAATCTGCTAGCCTTGCAGCATGTTTGCAGTTTAAGCAAGCAGGCTGACAGACAAAGAGGCCAGACAGGATGTTATAAAACACACAGCCAGGTGAAGAAAAAAAAAATCCAGGAGAGGAGAGGGTTAAAAGCATATGCTACTGCACAAGCATTCAATGCATCTGTGCAAAATACGATGCACATTCTTATTTTCTTGTTTTTTTTTTGGTCACCTGTGCTGCAAATATTCGCACAAAGTTCCTTCGAAATCACATGCAAGCAAAATGAGGTTTTTCCTTACAATGCGTGTGTGTCTGCGAGTGTGAGTGCTGCTAACACATTGGACTTAATTAGACCTAATAATGTAATCTAATTTGGTTGAAACTTGAGACTGCCTTGAGTGGCAATCTAATGTGTTGAACAAAGCTCTCCTCCTCTCTTTCATTTGGGGCTTCGAGTGCTTTCATGTCCTGTTCTCTTAGTGATAAGACAGACTGTCTGAGTGACTAACTGACTGCTGCTCAAACAGGCTGACTCACTCACTAACTCTGCTTAAATGCTTCCCTCTGACCACCTAACAGACAAAATGAAATGTAAAATATTTTTTTTGCACAGGTTCCAAATGAGGTCTATGTTTTTTTTTTCATCTGTGTTGCTAATAAAAGCTGCTCATTAAATCTGAAAAATTAGACAATTAACAAAAGCCGCGTTATTAGTGACTGATGCTGACTTTTATAATCAATATGTTCTTGAAAATATTCTGTAGATTAATAGCCCTGATTTTATTTTCTAAAATGAACAGTGACATCTAAAGCGGCGCTGTCACATATTGTTTGTGATCTCCTTCAATAGATACTTCCCACCGCGCAAGATGGTGGCCACACACAGCTGCTGGCCACACACAGAAAACTGAGCAATGCCATTTGATTTTTTTTTGCAGCGATGACAAAAGATGTCTTCGCCGGCTTTGATTCTAAAGCGAACACAATGTTCAAATTCATAATACTTTTGCAATATCTCAAGAGGGCAGCTTGGTCGCCTAGAATCGTGGGAATACTTGCACGAAACCTTCGCATTTTGACCTGGTTTGTCAATCTGGTCACAGGTTGTGTGTTTGGTGCGAAGCATTTGAACTGATTTGGATTTTAACCACTCAAATGGGGGGGAAAAAATGCTGTTCGCCTTTTCTGAACCCAAGAAGCCGCATCCTGTTGTCACAACAGGTCCATGTTCACACCTAAATGTAAATATGTTATAAACCAGTGTAACCACCCAGTTATTTTCGGGTGTGTCATGGCAGTTGTGGAAGAACCTATTAAATAATTTGACTATTATTACAACTCTAATTAAAGTGTGACTCTGTTTACAACTCAGCCAATCCATTATAAATATATATTGGTAGTGTAAAAACCTCTACTTTCATAGGTTTAGTTTGACATGTTTAGCAGGGAGGAGATTTTCATGCACCAATTTGTGCCTTTTTTGTGCAATTTTTCAAAATCCACCTCAGTCCTCTGCTACTTTATGTTTTTTTCATGGTGCATCCGGCCCAGAATCTGAACCTACGTCCCCTTTACTGTACCGTGACTTAACAGCGCAACACAATAGTGACCAGTTTCTGTGTTAACTGTCTAATCTTCATGTAATTCTGGCTGCTAACTTCCACAGTGCAGCCATCTTCCCATCCTCTAACCGACTCCCTCTTAGTCTACTGGAGTCTGTGTAATCCTGGATAGCCCTTCCCCAGCTCTTGGGTGCGATGGTGACTGTCTCCTCTGATAACTTTGAATTGGGTTCCCTGCAGCGCTGGCAGTCTACAGGCCTCGCCCCCCCCCTACACCCCACCACCTCCTCATCCCCTCCACCTCACCCTCCCATCCCTCTTCCCCTCATAGCCAGATGAGCGGCCTTGCTGCTTTATTAATCCCCTTCTCCTCACCACGCACACAGATGAATTTTAATCAGCTTTCTTAACCTCTTCATATGCTGCAGGATTTCTTTACAAACGCTCAGACACGTGATGTGCACAAAAAAAAAAACACAACACACACACACACACATTCTGGGGGCGGCTCCTCTATCACCTTCTTCCTCGCCTTTCACAATTGGTTTCAGCTGAAGAAGTCCTTCAGGCCTGCGAGTGTGTGTGTGTGTGTGTGATTTAGTGTGTATATGTGTGTGATGTTTTACTTAGAATGGAGCAGAATAGACACACAGTGCAGCTCTCACTCACTCTAATAAAATCATCCCAGGCTACATTAATCCCTCCTGAAGGCCACTGTCAAAATAACAAACAGCTGGGATTCTTTAAAGAGAGCTATCTGTCTTGGACAGGTGAGAGATGTGTGAGAGCCGCTGTGTAAGTGCACCTATGTGGAAGACGTGTGCATGTATACTGACAAGAAAGCTCTCTTCAGAACTGTGAGGTGCTCATCGGTGCTTCTAATTGCATTGCACAGTGTGTTCCAGTATCTGTACCTCCTCTCTCCTGTTTGGGGCAGATCCCCTTGGCCGGCGTCAGCCTCCTCAACTCATCCTCTTCTCCTCCAGGGGTCACCTGGATGCCCACTTCCACCGGAATGGCCCCTCTTCCCAGCTCCAGCGACCGGACCCTGGGAGAGATGGAGATGCCCATGACCCCGCCGGCCTCCCCAGGCTTGGAGAAGGAGCCCGGTCCGCCTCTGGGCCCCCGGCAAAGACGGCGCTTGTGCTCGATGAAAACCAGGATATCACCCAGAGGGAAGTTGGTCTGGCACTGGCCGCAGGTCAGCAGGTCGTGCTCCCCGGGTCCTGCCCTCCGAGGGCTGGGGGTGGACGGCTCCGGTGATGGAGAACCCGCCCCTGAGTCATGATTGGCTTCTGCTGCAGGAAGAGGAAAGGCAAAAGATATCAATCGGTGATGTATTTTAAAAACAAAATAAAAAGACAAGGGGAAACAAAGCTTCAGAGGCAGAGAGAAAAAAAAACAAAAACACACACAGCGAGGTTTGGTTATTCCTGAAACCATTACCTGATAAAAGCCATCCCTCCCTACCACACAGGCTGTTCATTACACTCACAATTGTGTCACTTTCGTGGCATAAAACAACGCCGCAGTAAATCTACTTCGCCTAGACAAACACCTGCGCAGCTTATCCGTGAGAGATCTGCGTGGGTGGGACCCGACACATACACTGCATGTATATGTGAGTCTGTGTGTGTGTGTGTGTGTGTGTGTGTGTCTGTGTGTGTTTGTGTGTGTGGCCAGGAAGCTATTCATCTCACAGTGCAGGTTGGGTTTCCGGTGAGGGCCTTTGCTGCGCTAAGCTGTCATAGCTAGACGGCTGCCTTCACCACGTGGGAGCCCCAGCTTGTGCAGAACAAAGTGTAGCGTAACGGAGGCCACATCCACCCAGCGTGCGCGTGTGTGTGTGTGTTTTCATGTTTGCGTGCATCACAGAATAAGACGGAGAAAAGAAAAATGAGAGGGAGGTGGTAAAAAAAAAAAAAAAAAAAAAAAAGCAGGCAGTGAGATGTCTAAGTGTGTGTGAATGGATCAGGTGAGTTTCTGCACTGTATTCTCCCTATTCTCCACAGACAGAAAATCTATAAAGCCAAACCCGGGGTCCTGTTAAGAGAGTAAATCTCATTCTTCACAGATCTGACACGGTCATTAATAACCATTACACATTCTTCCCCTCCTTCCTCCCCTATGGCGTAGACTCTGTCCCTCAGCTTAAATCCCACATGGACAACCTCCCTTCTTTTTTTTCTTTTTTTTTTAAACTACCCTGATGTACCGGTATGAAAATGTGTCTCCTTCTTAAGAGCCCAGAGGAAACCTGAAGCTCCGGAGACTCTAGGGGCGTCTGAGCGAGCGGGTGCCCAGGGAGAGGTGTAGATGCCTGGGAGAGAAGCGGAGCAGCGCATGCCTGTCTCTGCTGCTGCTACTGCTTCCACCTCCTCCGCCTCCTCCTCCCCCTTGCCTCTCTTCTCTCTCTTTCTCCAAACATGACACCCTAATAATTGCAAAGATTAGACAAAGAGGGTGTGTGCCTGTTTGTGTGCCGTTTGTGTCCTGGTGTGTAGTTATCAGAGCACAGATCCTAAACTCTCTTATCACCCATCTCAAACTGTCAGGGAGGCGCTCGCTCCTCTAAACTCCCAGTCATAACTATTAAACTCGGGCAGAATTTTCCGAGCTGAATGTTACACATCTTTTCACAAAATTTTTATCTTTTCTTTGCAACTATGAATCACACCCCCCCTACATACCCCTCACCCAATCACCCACCCATCCTCCCACACTCACACACACACACGTTCCAGTCCTCTCACTTCGCCCTGGAGTGATGATCCGATGCCAAATATCTTTTCTCTAAATGGCGATGGGTTCCTGGACGCCTGCCAGATAATTTCCATCTCATAATCTTTGGCGGCAAAGAAGGAACACAAACACATATTTACCTACAGTTCACAGCTTGTGACCATAATTCACATGAAGCAATGTTCCAGAGAGCTCGCACGAGCCATGTAACTGTGCACATATGTGCGGCGCGGAGAACTTTTTTTTTTTTTTTGCGGGAGATCTTCTCTGCTAACAATATGGCGTGCTCTGACTTTTAAAAAAACAAGACAGGTGGCAAGAGACACGGCAAAAGGGACAGACACCTGAGCGTTTTGAACTCGACTCTCTCCCCGGTGAGAAACAAAGACAAATAGAGTGAGGCCTGTTTGTTAACCTATGGTTGAGTAACAAGGCCTGAGGGCAGAAGGCAGTAAATTAGCTGCAGTTGGCACCGAGACTATGCCACTGGAATATCAGTCGGACATCTTCTCAAAACCGCACCCCTCTCTTTCTAAAAACCCGCTCACTCATCTGTCCCGAGGCTCACCTGGGTGAGAAAAAAAACACGTGTGCAAGAAGGAACATGGAATGCTTTGCGGAGGGGGGGGGGAAAAACAACAAAAAGAAGAAAACATTGGACACAAATACACTGAAATGGAAACACACGCGAAAGAATAACACAGTAATGTAGCCTATCATTGTGACAGACAGTGTCTTAATTCCTCTGTATAAACTCCTATGTGAGAGGAACATGCTTGATAGGTAAAGGAGCATAGCTGACGCACTGTCAAACATGCCATCGTCGAGAAGGCGTGATGATAGCAGTGAAACCCAGCTGTCTAACACAATACCACACATACTTTATTTCTCTTTTCTTGGTCTCACACACGCTAACACGGAGCCATGTTCACCCAATGACAGTCCTGCTACTCCGTCTTATCAAGTGTGAGTTAAGTCAGGCAGCCTTAGAGCACCCCCTATCAGTTTGATGAGGAGAGAGTCAGTCAGTCACTCCACTACTGCTGCTGCTGCTGCTGCTGCCACTGCACAATATGTACCAGATGGGAGACACAGCTGAAGACAATGGGCCTCTTTCACCGAAAAAATTTCCATTTATGTAAAAAGGTCGAAAAAATATTCAAACGCCCCGGCCAGAAAGCACTTAATAAAGAAATAACGTTGTCACAGAGATGGAATTGTTACGTTTGATTTTTTTTTTAATTGCAAATGTTAAAATTGTTCCCCCTGCAGTTTGGTTACGGTTACGTTGTAATTATACTGTCAAGACTGGTATGTGTTGCACTACATGTGATGTCCTCATCAGTGTTTTTTAAATGAGTGGCCAGGTGAAACAAGCTTGGAGGGCAAAACATGCCAAAGTGCACATACGAGCTCTCTGGCCTCCTGTTGTGTCCTCTGACGTTAATGAAACTAATTATTGTCCTCGTATGCGGATATAAATGGTGATTCTTTTGTTGTTTCATTGCACCTGAGGTGAAGGTGAGTCAAATAAAAATTAACAAGTTCTCTTCGAATCTGAATAAGAATTTCTTTCTGGATATTTCTTTTAATTGAATTTGGAATTTGATGAAACGCTCCCGAAGCAAGCGTCAAACAGGAACCTCGAAACTATTTTCCGTTGATGCTGGAGTCCTGACCTTACACAACATTTTAACACCAGCTGTACACTCTGTTCTGCTGTTAAAGGCAGAGTAAGGCCATGGGCACTCATATGACAGTCAGCCATACTGTATGGGTTCAGACCTGTCTCCCTTTCTTTGTTCCCCCCCCTTTCCATTTACTGAGTGAAAAACACATGCACTCACACACACACACACACATACATACACACACACACACACACACAATCCTATGTGTAAACCCCACAGGGAAAGTCGGGTAAGATTCACGCTGTCATTGAAAATAAATGACACCAGCAACGTTGCAGATGGTTGCAATCAAAAATTCAAACAACAAGCGGCCTCGCTTAGCCTATCCCTTTTTCTCAGCAGCGATTGCCAAGCAGAGCTGCAACAGTGTGCGTTGTGTAAGGCCAGGCCTGTGTGTTTCATTATCTTATCACCATTTAATCTGTAACAGTCTCATTCCTTATCATAAATCTTAGATCATCAGCCTGAAAGTGAGCAAAATACGGCTCTGCAGCTGACTGTGACTTGTCACCGAAATCACTATAAATGACTTGCAACCTATGAGGCATGACATGCGGAGATATAAATCAAATTTGCCAAACAATTTTAGCGATAGAATAATAAAAAAAAGAGGCTTTATAGTGTTGCAAAACTGATTAAATGAGTTCAATAATATTGAAATATTGAAAGAAAATCCGAGAACAAACTGCAATGCCTCACAGTAAATCATAAATCGCTCACCAGTCATCTCCTGTGAGATTATCATCCGGTTACCACAACGTGTGTGAATATTTACTGTGGTGTTACAGTGCGTACGGTGGGTTTCTCCCCATCATTTGACAGCCATATGGTGTGAATAAAGAAGAAAACATTAACTGTTTCACAAGTAGCATGCCAATTGTGAGAGTAAACAGTTATCTCGAGGCGTTTCCATGGCTGGATCCAGAGGAGAATTATCGGCAGTAATGCTGATACTGGATTGGAAATAGACCAGTGCTGTGGATGAAGGGAGACCTGTGATGCAGAGCAGCAGCAGTTGTTTTCACGTTCATTTGTGAGCGATTCATAAAGATGTTTGTGTGACAGGTCTCTCTTTGTTATGGATGTGACAACGAGCTGAATCATCGAGAATTTGAAAAAGCTGTTTTCCCCCATAAGAGTCTGATTAGAATAAAGACTGAACTCCAAGCTGAAGGTCAAATTAAGACGGAGCAGCTTCATGCATGGAGTGTGAACATGTACAGTGTTGCATGCATTTTGAGTCTGATTTGTGTGTTTGTGTGTGTGTTTTCATTGGCACATTTTCTGGACTGAGTGCATTCACAGTCACTTGCATGTCCTTCTGACTGTCTGGCCTGGGAAGTAGATTTCCAGCACGCAGTCTTCCACTAACAGCCTGTCCAGAAATATGCTGACATTCAGGTTTAGTGAACTTCATGTTGCAGCAGTACGCGACCTATAGGGCCTGGTGGCTGCAGGGCACAAGGCTGCGTGCAGTTACACCGAATAACCCCCCGATCTGACATGTGCTTGATGTATGTTGGCACCCTGCAGGAGCTTCATATTATTACTTATGTAAAGAAATACCTTGTGACTGGTTTCGACAGCTGATGCTGAAAAGTACAAGCGAAGCCGAACTATTGACGAATTAAAAATATCACAGCGATATTAAAAACAAACACGAGTTTCTTTTCTTTTCTTTTTTTAAATTAATTCCAGGTAGCTTCAACACCTCCTCGCTGCACATATGAAAAGCTCTTCTTATATGTTGACTCAATCAAATTACAGTTTGGCTCCTCAGCTCCTCCAGCCTGAGGTGTGATCCTGGTCCTCACCCAGAGAAACAGCCCACAGCCAGCATGCTGAATGATGGGCACATTTCAAGCCTCCCATCCATCACAGCCTTCGATGGGGTATCATTATTAATGTGTTCTGTACGTATGGTAAACATAGCTTAGGTGCTTTATGCAAATAGAAGTGCATCTGTGCACACAGTCGCTCACAGACTCACATTATTCCTGCAGAGGGAGAACAATCAGATCTGAATAATAATGCTTTTGTTCTCGCCTGTTCAAAGTCCAGTTTTGGCGTCGTATTTGACCTTAAACAAAAATACCTGCAAGTCCAGTCCTTCCTTAAACTTGCACTTGTGCCTCTCAGGTCATTGTCACTGCTCGAGGCCACAGCTCAAGAGAGTGTATCATGTGAGAGAACAGGTAGGACCAGATTCAGGCCCTCCAGATTCGCCCAGCATCCTACTGTACTTGTTCCAGCACAACACCGACTCCTGCATGAGTGAGCCGAACATCAAACACTCGTCAGCATTCGCAGATATTAAGTTGTTGTGTGACACTTGCGAGTCTCTGAAGACAGGTCAGGGGATGATTAAAAAGATCTCTAAAAGCAGTCATTAAAAGCTTCAGGCAAGAACACACGAATCCCGGGGACATTCGAACGCAGCAAAGAAATTAAGAAATTTAAAGCCAATCTGTGACAGCTAATTATCAGTCTTATCTACATGCAGCACCACAGGTTCACTTTTGAGAAGAAGAAGAAAAAAAAACTGCACAGCAGGTGCTGTGAGGTTTCGTGCAAAACCATTATGCAAAAGATGTCAAACAAAGTGACCCATGACTGCAAGGAGCAGAGGCAAATATTTAACAGTTAGTCCAAATTTGTTCACTCAGAAACAAATGATTAAGAGCAAAACGTTGTAATTATTTGTCATATTTCATGCAGGTAAATGTGGAACACACACACACACACACACACACACTTACACACACCTACACACACCTACACACACATGCCTGAGGTGAAACTGTAGTTATGCTAGAAATGTTGGTTCAGTGGAGAATTTATGTTAAAGAGGTCAAATCGTCTCCACCTTAATTAACTGACAGAGAGGAGGAACTGTCAGATCAATATTCAGAAGAGATCATTGAAAACGGATGAAGATGCTCCATAATGGCTCAATTTAAAATAAATATATATATAAAAAATAAAAAAGGGAACAGTTAGAGCCAACATTTGGATTTCAGATTGCTCTTTTGGTTGGAAATTGCCGTAATTATTTCGGCTGAAAACTCAAAGGGGGTAAAGTCAGAGAGATGAGAGAGAAAGAAGGAGAGACAGAATGACTGGGATAAATGATTAGTCTAAATGCTAAATGTGTCGGCTGGGACGGAATGCACCTAAACCGTTTTCAACACAAAACAGATTGACCAAAGATTACATCATGAACTTCTGCAATGAATTACCCAGATTAGGCCTCTATGAAATTGGATTTAGGCACAGCAGAGCGCTGGGAGATGAAGGTTAGATTGATATAATTGATTTGAAATTGGATTATGTGACTTTTTAATCATATGCCCCCCTCCCAAAAAAAAATAAAAAAAAGATTTCATCTGCGTTATTTAATCACAATTTTTTTTCTTTTCGTCGCAGCTCTGAAAAGCTTCAAACAAGTTGTGAGCCTCGGTTTGGAAATTAAACTTTGTGTGTGTGATGTATTCTTTTTGTTTTAGAAGTGACTGCAAACTTATTTTTTACGCACAATTACATTTCAGCTGCTAAAATGTTGACAGGCCTTTAATGTGTCGAGAAGAAGAAATAATAATTTGGAGACTTTGAGTTTGAATACGTGTGTGACAGAAAGTGAAAGCACAAGAGAAACAGAGAAACAGGTCGTTTAATTCAAATTAAATCTAAATGATCCTGTGCAAAGCCTCTTAATAAATAACTACATTTACAAACGTGTGCAATAAGTGCACATAAATATGGTCCACACATGGCCACATGTTGCAATAAGCTGCACACACAAACAAAAATGCAAAATTGTGTTGTGATGAAATGTTGGATTACACACTCGACGCACGTGCATGCAAGCTTGCAAACACACACATACACAAACAAGCTCTCACACACACACTCCTGCCAGACACCCCCATTGTAGTTCTCATCTCTTGCAGTAAAGTCCTGTGAAGCTGTAAAAGGCGCATTTGGAATATTAACTCAGCCGCGTGGATAAATTTCAGAGGCGTAAAAAAACAACCCTTATTAACCTGCAATTACTCAGATTGAGTCTGTGAGGATGTTTCCAAACGAACCACAGTGTTTTTTTTCTTTCCCTTGTTTGTGCACAAGTCTTATCACATGGTCGATTTATTTTCCCCAATCAGTTCTTGCTGGTAATTATCTATCTTGTTTTGCGCATTTTCCAAACTCCAAAAACAACATTAACTGAATTTATTTCCCCCTCAAAAAACGGGGTTTAAATTGTCCTGAAAATCAGAATTAATAATAATGACAAAGTATAAATCACATAAGCAAAGGGATTAGTTGGAAGGTGTGAAAAGAATTCAGCTCACCTTGTATTGTCTCCCTGTGCGTCAACGATAAGTGCTGCGGGTTCACCTGCTTGCGGCGGGACATTGCCCCGGCATTTACTCTGGCATCGCCCGGTGAACGGCACTTGGAGTCGGCTTGGACCGTGGTGTCGGTCCTCTCTGGATCGCAGGTGACCAACTTTTCCTTCCCCTCCTTTATTTTTCTCTCTAATCCCTCTTCTATTCACAGTCTGTGCAGCTGCAACTTTTTTTGATGCGCGTTTGGAACAAGGTGACCAGCCGGACGGGAGCGCAACAAGGATGGAAGACCAGTTTGTCCACAATGTCCTGCAGCGTCTTCGGAGGAAGCAACACCTGGATTAAGGAAGCCAAAGTGTAGTTTTTTTTAGGAAGCAGTTCGGCTACAAGCGACCGAGGAGCTGATATGTGCGCAGGTAAGTATTGTTATTTTTTTGCAATGAGCTTTTGCAGATAGAAAATCCTGGACTGCCCACCTCTGCAGCGACCGCGTTGACAGATGAAGTACGGAGCACTCCAGCCGGTGATGGATGTTTGGCTCCTCTTTAGCTCCCTTTTTCCCTCCTTTTTTCTTATTTCTAATGATATAATTATATCATCTGGGGGGTCAAATGGCAGCTGTTTACTTTAGGATTCCCTACAGTCCTTCCATTTCAGCAGTGGTGCGCTAAAATGACCCTTTGGCACTGACTCCTCCTGCGCGTTTTGGCATCGGTGCGCGGAACGGCAACTCTTGGCTCTGGTGGCAGTAGCCTCGTTGATTGAGAGAGAGAGAGAGAGAGAGAGAGAGAGAGAGAGAGAGAGAGCAGGCGGGCAGACAAGACACCTCCTCCTCTTTTTTTCTTCCAACAAGCTGAGGTCCAATGTTTCCCAGTTTCCTTCAGTGTCGAGGCTACTCCTTGTTGACTCACACGATGAAAGATGCTCTGTTTGGACCAATTGTGTGTGTGCATGTGTGTGTGTGCGGGCTATATGCAGCCTGTGTGTGTGTGTGTGTGGTTGGGGTTTGCCTCCATGGAGTGGGAAGGGATTCAAGTTCAAGTGCGTCCGTGGCGCGTCAGACACCACAGACATGTGAAGGCGGCGGACGACACACTGACACTAGGGGCAATAGCGGAGGATCCCCGGAGCTCCACGCAGAATAAAGTAATTATCACTCATCGGTGTTGCTTACTCCAAACATGAGGTCTGGCTTTAGGAGCAGCATCAAGTTAACAACCAAAACTCACCTTGTCACCTTTTGTGGCCCAGAAACTCATTATGTTTTCCCAAAACAGTCTGATCATTTTCCCTTTTCTACACTTTTCCCCCCTTTCACACAATGCCATAAGAAATCCACAAAAACAAACCATTTCCTAAAATGTGAACACCAAGATCACATACAGGTCAGATTTGATCCAAAGGTCACCATTAAACCAGACATTTAATAGACTCTCTGGCATTCTAGGCTGCATCAGATAATGCTCCTGCACATTATCAGCATTAATGCAAAGCTCCCATATTTCCACACATAGACCCAGAGGGGGGACAAACAGCATGCTGCAGCTTTGTTGTTGGGATAATTTAAACATGTTGTGAGGCAACAGTACCCTCTGTTGGCACAGTCAGGAGACATTACAAACCTGCTCAGCGGCTGTGATACCTTAACACAGCATTACTTTACTTTTATTCTTATTTTTTTTAGAATGAAGCCTCCTTAATTTTCCATTTACACAATTCAGAGTCTGAGAGAGTCCTTGAAGAGCGGATCAGGTTCACTCAGAGGCAATTAATGGCACTAATGGGCAATCATTCTGCACATACTTCACTGTATTCATTTAGATTGCTGTATGGACAGATGAGTGCTTTGTATGGCGTGGCTAGAACGCACTCAAGTCCCTTTCTCTTTCCTGCCTTATCGTGCAATTCAAACTTGTGCGGCGCCGTAATTTGGTTGAAATACATTGTTGAGTAAAAATAAAAGCCTCATACGGCCGTTTAAAGTTGACACTATTTCCTGGCGGATCAGCAGAGAAGTGTGCAGCTATGGCAATACATTTTACAGCCTGCCATTAATAAAACATGGTGGGCAATTTTAAGAGCATTAGAAGTTTGATTGCTTCGGGGCAGGCCTGGGGGACTTTCAGGACAGTAATTATTTATATAAATGAAATGTCATCTCGGCTCTGGCTCAAGTAGACATAACCTCAGCAGACGCCACATGGAAACACTACGGCACAACAGCTATCTTTCACAGATAGGCCAAGCATGTTGTCGAGCATATTGCTTTGACTGGAGCGCATAAATTCGGGATGTGATATTACATGAAATGTCTTCTTCTTCGCGCCGGGCCAAGAGAGCAGCAGTGGCGGCAGCAACATTCGTGGACATATTGAATGCTGAAGGAAAAAACATTATCCTGAGTTCACACACTCTCTCCCTCTCTTGCCATCGCTGCTGCCTGCAAGCAGCTCCTTGATCCTTACCCATGGGTTTCTCAATAATACATCAATGTCTCCATTATAGCTTGTATCTGCAGGGCTGCGGGCAAAGGCAGTTTAAGCTGGGTTGCACAGGGCCAACTTACCACAAATACCCCGTGCTTGTGGACACAGGAAAGGTTTTAAGTCCAAAGTGTTGCCTCTGAGGAGACATGCATCTCTGGTGGTTAAGTGCCATCAGCGAGATATGCGAACACACCGCAGGGCGATATCTGCACAGGAGACAGGGAAAAGAAAAGTTTTGTCCAAGTAGCGGGACGCATTATGATGACATTCAACCTCTTTTTCTGTATTTTACCACATTTAAGGAGATTCCAGACACTTATAATTTATGTTAAAGCATCAAAAAAATGAGCCCGGAGACGATGTTAAAGAGGGAACCTCTCGTACATGAGTGGACAAAAGCACAAGCAGCTCTGATTCTGGGTCACATCCTTTTTTATCTTCCATTTTTCCATCTCCCTCCCATCTGTTTACTCTCTAAAGAATACAAAAAAAAGAATGATATTAATACAAGTATCTTAAAATAGACCAACACGCTCTACAGATAATGACGTTTTTTAAGAACAATAAGAGGATTTGGTTTTGTCGAGGTTAAACCTTTTTAAAAAAGGAGCCACTCTGGTGCGTTTAACCACAATGTGACAGGACTGACATAAACAATGAAAGGTCCACTCCAGGAGAGCTCATGGTAATATGAATATTGCTCTGGGATTTGCTTATAGCCGGCGCTTCATTATGCAATGTTTAATATTAATAAAGAAAGTATAAGTATATATTATTCATAAGCTGATTTACTGTGGTTGGTGTGAGTGTGTGTGCGTGTGGATTTGAGTGACAGATTGAGATGCTCCCTTGCTACGGGCGATACAACCAGACAAGGCTCTTACTTTTCTACAGGACACATCCTGACAATTTCTCCCACAGTTAAGAGGATTTGTCCGAGCAGGGGTGAATATATAATGCATGCAGATTCCAAATTTTAATTTGGACGGAGTAAATGATTCAATGCCGGCTTTTCTCACAAGGGGAAAGAGGAGGGCACGAGATGTTAGTCGTAGTCTGCTCTTACTTTGTCACAGTTAAAGCAAACACACATGATGGAGATTGTCAGGCGTTTTTTTTTTTTGGTCACTTGAACTACAAAAGTTAAAGAAATAAATAGTTTTCTACTACAACTGATAATCTTATTCACCATATAATCCTCAATCCATAATTAATGGTTATTGCTGCCTCGTTCTGCAAAGGTTCCTCAGGAGATCTTCTGCATGTCCATAAAGGATAGTAATAATTTTGACTGGATAGGTGGAAGAAATGCAGTTTATTCTTATTTTACTTGTATTTAAGTTTAATTAAATGCCACAAATAGCTGTAACATGTCACCTGTAACTCCTTCTATGTTATACACTAAAAGACTGGGTCACAATTTACCTATTTAGGGTCAAGATTGCACCAATGCAATACTGGGTAACTCTCATTTACCAATAAACCTCAAGACAATTTCTTGTTGGATTCAGCATAAATGTAAACTAAAATAAGGCCTAAAACATGGCATGGTTGTCATATTCTACTCCATGTTTGTCGTTTTGAACTTTTAAGACATTATGAATCAATGCCAGATAATAACATGTGTATCCTTTGCAGCTTTTAATGTCATCTGCATTGGTGTTTTCTACTAATTAAGATCTAACCTTGTTTTTGTTTGTGTATAGTTGATTTAGTTTGAGTATAATCCAACAGGAATATAAAGAATCATGTTAAAACTGAGTCGAAACAAGTCATTTTCTTGGATTTGAATAGTGTATCAGTGTTTTCTACCGATGGGTAATGTAAATAAGTTACCGTTCTGCATATTCTGACAAATAACAGCATCAATTTTGAAGAAGTGGTCTTTAAAATCAGTCAAATGCTTAATAAAAATGGTATTGCTTTACTCTCTGTCTCATCCATTCACCTTCAGCTATGGGGGTCAAAAATTAGATATGCAGACTTAGGGGCAGAAGCTGAGGAAGATAGTGAAGGAAATGTCGGACGAGGCAGTTAAATCTAGTCAGTGGGTTAGGCCTCAACCTTCAGCACCCTCTATACTTTCTACCCCCTACCCAAACCAGGGTCTGTATCCCATCCCTACTTTCATCTTTAACTCTATACCTCTTCTACCTCTACCCCCTACCCGAACCAGGGTTTGTATCCCCATCCCGCTTTTATTGGTGCAGTTGGTGAGAGGCAGGGGTAGGTGATGGTAGTGCTGTTTGTGGTAGTGTAGGCAAAGCGTATAAGTCTTTTTTGTTCATGTTTTAAGTGTTCTTACCTTGTAATATTGTGGATGTTTCTTTGTTGTAAAGCACTTTGAGCTGCAAACCTTGTATGAAAGGCGCTATATGAGAAAAAGAAAGAGAGAAAGAGAGAGAGCAGTTTATAGTCTATAACCATTCTCACAAACTGTTCAGGCTTATGCTCTTTTGTCTACCTACTGTGTATTTTAGGTACCTGGTGGGGGGGCAACATCTGTACCAACTAGAAACACCTGGACGCCAGCTCATAAAGTGGTGGCTGCTGCTGGTACTTTCTCTTTAACTCACCTACCCAGACAGCTAGCCAGTCATGCAGTGGCGCTACCTTAGTTTCACTTTAGTTCTTTCCTTTAACTTTTTGCATCTCACAACACTCTACCTCAGCTGATTCTACTGACCCTCACGCTCCACGAGTTTTAACTGTCGTCAGCTTGCTTAATAAATTACTTTGTCTGACTGTTGTAAACGGTATATCTCCCTCCTTTGTCACAGTTACGCAAGCCAGTTTGTGACACCATCAAAACAAAAAGGGAAACTGCTTCTATTTATGTTTCTACTTCATTCAAAGAGCATAAAATCTGTTGCACCTTGTCGATTTTAAAGCCCTTTTCAACAAATATATGGTGAACCTTTTTCAAATATAAAACAAAAGACTTGTATTTTTTTTTTGGTCTAATATTGATTTCTTTTGAGTGCTACTTTTTTTTTTTTAACACATCACTCTCTAATCTCACTTACTCATGTATTTACAGCAATCCACCAATAAATCTGCACCACCACATGTGAAGGTAGCACTTAGCGTCAAACCGCTTGAGTGGATTACAGACCTGCAGTAGAAACTCACAGTCTGATATTCAAGATATTGCAAATGCAGATGTTGTTTGTGTTTGTTTGCACACTTATTACTTGCACAACCTTATTCAGCAGAATGCTTTTCCAGTGAGTCATCTGGTCGAATCACAGACAGCATGTGTCTAAAAATCCAGTCCTGGCTGCCCAAGTCCACCAGTAAATCTGTGTCTCCCTCTAGTGGATATTATTGGAAATGACACACTTTTATCATCATTATGAAAATATAAATTCTTATAATCATATTAGGGCTTTTACCAGCAGCAGAGATCCTATTTCAGTTGAGCGAATAGATTTAGCAGGAACCCTTATTTTTCTTTTAATAAAGTGGTAATATAGTAATATAGGGGGAAAAACAGATGTACATACAAAATATATTCACTGAGGCATTTCAGTATAGAGTTCAGTTCTAGGAGAAAAAGGGGCAAAACTTAGGGGGCAATTTAGCAAATTTTGGTTTGCAGAATAATCAAATGAATCAGATATTCAAGAGCATCAATGGGATTATCATAGAAACAGATAATATCTTTAAGGTTAAAAGAGTACACAGATTAGCAGCTTCAAAAAAAAATCTGTCCAAATATTTTAAGATATTTCACACTAAAAGAACAGGTCAAGTCAAGTTGCTGTAATTTAGATAGTGCATTTAAAACAACAGCTGCTAAGCCCAAATGCTTTCTGGTAGGAAAATATGATTAGCATTACAAATTTACCCAACAAGCTTATATATTAAGGTTAAGCCCCTGGAGTAATAAATTATTAAGTACAATTACCTGAGTAATCTAAATATTACAGTTAGGGCCCCTATAAATTATGCACATTTCTTTGGCTAAACATTATTGTTAAGAGCCTACATAATTATATATATCATACAAATGTAGCTGACTAATCTCACAGTTAAGGTTAAGACTCTACAAACTTATGCATGAAAACACGACACATATTCCCTATAAATGAGCAAATTGAGCACATTTATGTGAAAAATATTTCTGTGTTACGTTTATAAAGGGTACAAGAGATATATGTGTGGAAATATTACAGTTATCAGGGTGTATTTTATGTAAAATTGGTGTAAAATTAAACGCACTTCTTACTTACCGCCTGACGTCCTGCGTAATGACGTCCACCACCAGCCTCTGACGTGCTGGAAAATGGCGGTGCCCTTGTTACAATGGGGACTGTTGTTGATCACTCGTTAGCCACTTTACTGTGAATAACTGCGGATTATTCACACGCCTGTCTATTTTAGGTGACTTACTGCGACGCCTACATGTTAAAGGTAAGAGTCGTGTTTCATTACAAGCAGCAGGGAGATTAAACTTACTTACTTTTCGGTCTTCCATTCTCGGCGCTGGTCAGACCTCGAGTGGAGCAACTTTGCTAGCCGACGTTAGCTCCCCGAGGCTGCTCAAGACTTACCTGCTGAAATGACAGCGTTCACTGCCTTCATTTTCAGACATCTTCCGGCGTTTTTTTAAAACGGCCTCCCGCGGTTACCTCCTGCCTGATACATATTCGCTTAATCTCCACGTATAGCTGCTTATTCAGTCTTACGAAGCTAACTTCAAGTTACCAGGTGGCTAGTGTTAGCGAGCAGCTAGCTGCTTCGTTATGCTAACTCCGGGAAAACCTTCTTCGTTTAATTTGGTTGTGTTAATGCTACAGGCATATTTGTGGCCCACCCTTGCCGATAAATGAGTGGGATAGGAGGCCAAACATTTATGTTGTTTGCTTTCGAGACTGCTGGGTTTTCAAACTGGCAACTGTTAGCTAAATAGCCTCTACATAAACTGTACATGAGAGAATGTGCGTTGGTAACTTCACCCTTCCTTCTTCAGTATTTCACATATAGTGTGGAGTGTTACCTACTTCACAGTGTGTGTGTGTGTATAAATGTAGGGGTGTGGCTCAAGTCTCAGGTAAAAGTTGAGTAATGGTAGCAGCTTTAGTAGTAGCTCCTCTGCACTATCACTTAAATGTCAGATGATTCAAAATGGTGTCACTTTACAACAACTGAATTAGTTCTATATTGACATGTAGAGTGTTTTGTCTGATGGACAATCAACAACACATTTTTGACAGACTATATTGATAGTACAGGCACCAAAGAAGAAACTCAGTGCAACAAAAGTGATAAATCAATGGAAACACAAGAGATTTTTCATGTCATATAGGGTCCAGCATTCAGTTTTAACCTGGCCAGGGCTACGACAGTGAAAGCATGGTCCTGACATTGAAGTAAAGAAGTGGGGATATGATGGCATCAAGGCTGCATGGATGTAAAAGCTTGTCTGAAGAGTTTCTATAGAAGAATAAAGTGAAAACTATGACCTGGACAAGTACGTTGCTGGACTTGATTCCAGTAGAAGGCCTTTGAGGTATTTTAAAGAGAAAAGTAAAACAACCTGTATAGGAAAAGAACCATTAAAAACAGTCTCTAAAGAATGGCAGAACATCTCTTCAGAAATTTGTGCAACACTCGTATCAGTTTTTTTTTTTTTTTTTAAAGGTGGACACACAAAGCACTGAAAAATATAAGATTTGAATCTCGATGATGAAAGGTGCACTGACTTTTGTTTCTTTGCTGTGGGGGAAGGTCTGCTCTCTAACACTAAATGCTGATGAGTAAGACCCACCATCACATGATAATCTCTCTGCCTTGTGTCTTAGCAGTCCAGTGCAGCGGGTCCATCCACCGCCTCCCCTCAATCAATGAAGGAATCCAAGGAGAACATGTCAATGTTTGGCCAGTTAATTCTGGACCACATCAAGCCATGCTGGTACTGGGACAAGAAGGATTTAGCCCACACTCCCTCTCAGTCTGAGGGCCTGGACCCTGGCACGGAGGCCCGGTATCGGAGAGAGGGAGCCCGCTTCATATTCGACGTGGGGACCAGACTTGGCCTGTATCCTTGATTGATTTATTCATTTGAAAACTAGGGAAAGAGATTAGAAGATAAATCAGTGCCACTAACTTTAGTTCTTCTCTGATTTAGTACTAAATAATAATAATAATTTAATCTTTATTTATCCCCTTAGGGAAATTCAACCTCTGCATTTAACCCATCCTACTATACATGTTAGTAGCAGGAGCAGTGGGCTGCCGCAGTGCAGCACCCAGGGAGCAGTCAGGGGTTAAGGGCCTTGCTCAGGAGCCCAACAGTGGCTGCAGTCGGGGTTCAATCCTCTGACCTTCTGATCAGTAGTCAGGGGCTTAACCTGTTGCGCCACCACTGCCCCCTAATAAAAAATACTGTATCCTGCTAGGCACTAACTTTTCTTGCTTCTGTCATACTTTTTTATAGGAGGTATATAAACATTGTGTTGTAAAGACATGAATGTGAGCATTTCTCAGGTTGCAGCACAGAGTTTTTCTGACAGAACCGTTAAAGTAAATCATCTTTTTAAGTATTTATTTTATATAGCTACTGATTTTTGAACAACAGTAAATGGTTTCTGTGAATCCTTGACTTGTCATCAGACACTATGACACACTGGCAACTGGCATCATATATTTCCACCGCTTCTACATGTTTCACTCCTTCAAGCAGTTTCCCAGATATGTAAGTTTATTTAATGTTCATATTAGCTTTTCTCCTTAATAGAAGTGGATTAAATGTGTGGGGTTAATGTTGTAACTTGTGTTCCGTTAGGTGACCGGCGCTTGCTGCCTTTTCCTGGCTGGAAAAGTAGAGGAAACCCCAAAGAAGTGTAAAGATATCATCAAAACAGCTCGGAGCTTACTGAACGATGTGCAGTTCGCCCAGTTTGGAGATGATCCCAAGGTGCAGTTTCATTTGTTTTCCCTGTATGTCTTGAAACATTTCAACATGACGACAAAAGGGGTGATACAAGTTAAAAGGTTCGGTCTAGCTAATTATCTCATTTATGGAATTTATTTTGGTCACTGAGCAAAGAAAATAAATGAATGGTCTTAGGCTATAATCCTCGTAATCCAGCTTTAAGAGGCTGCGTGATATGATGCAGCCATAGAAGAAAAAAAAAACATGGAGAAAATATGCTGCAGCCTAGTTGCTAATTGCCATGACCTTGTGTTAAAGGATTTAGCTTCGTGATGAACTGCATACTTCAGACTAATGTGGGTGCAAAGGGTCATGAAGTCCTCACTGTGGTGGAGTGATTGACTAGCATTGATCAAGATACAAATCAATGCAAACAAGTCTTGAGTAAGCAATTAAAACCAGACCTTTTCCGTATACCCCATTTATTCTTCCTTTGCTGGAATGGAAGTTTACTGTCATTTGATTTTTAAAAAGTGACAAGTTTGTATAAGGCTAGAAAGGAACAAGGAAAGCTAAAGTGCATGTTGCCCAGCATTGAAAATGTAATTAGCTAGGTGACTTTTACATGGGATGTAAAGCTGGATATAACAAAAAGTCAACATTTTTGTGCACATCCATCAGCCACAACATTTAAACTAAATGGTAAATGGTCTGCACTTATATAGCGCCTTTTTCTACCTTAGTGGCACTCAAGGTGCTTTATAATGTGTTTTGCATTCACCCATTCACACACAAATGGTGACAGAGCTGCCATGCAAGGCGCTAGCCTGCTATTCGGAGCAACTTTGGGTTCAGTGTCTTGCCCAAGGACACTTGGGCATGTGGAGGGGCCGGGGATCGAACCGCCAACCTTGCGATCAGTGGACAACCCGCTCTACTACCTGAGCCACAGCCGCCCTACAAACTACCTGCCTAATACAGTATGGGTCAACCAAAACAGCTTTGACACACGAGGCCATGTACACAGAACCTGTAGGGGTGTCCAGTGGTGTCTGGCACCAGGAATTTGGCAGCAGATCTTTTGGGTTAATGCTTAATCACATTGGGGTCTGTTGGGTCAACACCTTGGGTTCATTGACGTGTTCTTGACGCTGTTTTTAAGCAGTTTTTGTGGCGTGGTGAGGTGTGTTGTCCTGCTGGGAGAGGAGCTTTCTGTATCATTATTCTTCTTCAGAATCAGTTTCTGGTTAATATGTATGGCTGAGTTACTCCCATTACAACAACTTGCCATTGTGTAGCTTGAAGTAGTTTTACACTTTATGAGAGTCATAGGTCAGGGGTTGTGGACATTCTGCACATTCTAAAGGAGGCAACCATATGGAATGACATCGACGCAATTTAAACACATGAAAGAATTTGTCTGAATATGTAAATCTGATACATATCCTTCTTGTTTCAACAGGAAGAGGTGATGGTGTTGGAGAGAATCCTGCTCCAGACTATCAAATTTGACCTGCAGGTGGAGCATCCCTACATGTTCCTGCTGCGATATGTCAAGCAGCTCAAAGGTGAGATTGGATAAATATGGCATCTAATTCACACAGTCTGGTAAATTCTGGAGCTAGGAACCAGTAAAACACAGGTTTTATTCCTTTATTGTTTTAGGGGAGAAGAATAAAGTGTGCAAGGTGCTACAGATGGCGTGGACCTTTGTCAATGACAGGTGAGCAGCCAGCATTGAACTCCCAGTGCCACTGTTTTTATCATAGATGACTTAATATAATACAATATGTCATGTAGAGAATATTTTAAACTTTAACTGGCTGGCAAATATGCATGGACAAATATAAGCTTCACTAAAATGGGCTTTACTGTCTGGGAAATGTTCATTTATAAATATGAATCATATGGGGATGTCACAATAGTCTAGTGGTTCAAGTTATATACCACATGACTGCAACATCCCTTATTTAAATCCGACCACAGCCCTTTGTAATCATGTTCTCTGTCTCCCCCCACATTTCCTGTCTGCTTTTCTATTGTGTGCCAACAAAAAAAAGGCAAAAGCCACAAAACAAGGAAGATAATGGGGCACATAATGGTTCAGAATTGGAAACGTGTCAACGCCTTTTAGAGGGTCCCGATCTTCATTTGTGAATCATTTTCCTCCTAACCGTCTAAACCACATTGCCTGTGTCTCTGGCAGCCTGTGCACCATGCTGTCTCTGCAGTGGGAGCCAGAGATCATCGCCGTGGCCGTCATGTACCTGGCAGGCCGGCTGTGTAAGTTTGACATCCAGGAGTGGACCGCCAAGCAGTCGTCACGCCGCTGGTGGGAGCAGTTTGTCCAGGATGTCCCGGTTGAGCTACTTGAAGGTGCTCGACATAAAGACACAACACTTTACACCTTTGTTACGATAATAATTCACTGTCCTTTCAGACTTGTCTCACCCAAAATATCTCTTGGTCTTGCAGACATATGCCACCAGATCCTGGACCTGTACTCCCAGGGAAACAAGCCCATCCCTCAGCAGATGCAGGAGAAGGAGCGGACACCTGCTCTTCCAATCCCTGCTCCTCCAGCTCCACAGGGAGCTCCCCCAGTCGTCAACCCTCCTCCCCCACCACCAAAGAAGACTTCCCCTCAGGGTGGCAGCCCTGCACGCCAGCTCAAACGCTCACATGTAAGTGTACACTCTAACCGCTTTGTTGCTGGGGTATTCTGGTTTATTTCAACCTGCTGTATTTTCCATTAATGTGGCTATTAGGGTTGTAAGTGTCATGCAAACTATGCACGCTTTGGCTTCGTTAGAGATTTGGGGAAATGCGGAGTGGCACAAAACAACATTTAGCATGGCCAGTAACTAGCATGTGATCCCTGCAGCATTCTAAAGTGAATAATTTTGAACATTTGTGAGCACGACCAAACGTAAACACAAAATAAGCTGCCTGGAATTGGCACTTTTGCTAACTGTATTAACTGCTGCTTACCCTTTAGAAGGCTAAGCATTCGGTCCAGCCAATTATGGTCTTTTCTTCTAGTTGAAAACAACTGGAGTTTTAAATTACATCATTTTAAAATGATTCATTAAAAAATCTGATTTCTTAGGAAAGCTGCAGGGAGCTCATGCTAATTGCTATCCTAAATGCCATTCAGTTTCTTTGCAACTACTTGTTTCCCCCAAGTCTCAGCAACAGAGGCAGAAAAGCCGAGCTAGCATGACTCATAGAGCCACAGTGACCAAATTATTGGGAAATACGCCTGGTTGAAATAAACCAGAATTCTCTGGAACGGGATACAAATGCAGCAGAAAGTCCCTTGCTGTTCTTTGTTGAAATGTCTTTATTTATTTATTGATAGATGATGATGATTATGCAGTTTGTGTATGTGTTTACCTTGATTCATACAACATAACCTGCCTCAAAGTGGGAACTGAGTATTTGCATCTATTTTCTTTTCTCAGGCATCCCCAAAAGATGAACCAAAGGCTCCAGGTAAAATGTTAAACACACTTGTTTTGGTTTTTAAAGTGTTTAAAATCATATGAATATTAATATATCCACTGAAATAGCCCCAGTTCACATGTTAATATAGCATCAATTAAAATTACAAGTGGCCTAGAGTCGTATTTTCCTGGCAGGTTTTAGGATCTTTGAATATAAAAGCATACAGATTTTTTTTTAACTAGATCTTCTATCTTACTGACCGGTCTGTTTAATTCACAGAACAAGTTGGATCAAAGATTCCTCGACTGGAGAGCCCCATGCCTCCGCTGCCTACATCGCAGCCTCCCCCAGGTAAGCTCCACTGTTAATGTCATCTCCCGTCTCTGTCCCGTCCAATTTGTGAGGGACTTAAAAAGATTTAGGGTTTGGTTTGAGCATAGCTTCATGCTGGCGTCCTCACCGCCCTGCTGTTTGTTTGCGTGTGCCACCAAATAGCCCCATAATGAGAAGCCGTGGACCCCCCGCCGGCGGCTCAAGCTTAGAAAGCAACCCGAAGTCGTTAGTCCTCTCAGTCTGCTTACATAACCGCAGCTCGTCTGGACATTATGTTTCCCAACACACGCATACTCCTAACCTATCCCAGACCAATCTGATTAGTGCTTGAGCCTGATAATGAGACCTCCTATGTGGCTGAAGCCTGGTAGTCTTGGCCCAGCCGTGCGCTCACTGTCTGGGAATGGAGAGGTTATTTGAGATCGTGGTGGAAAGAGTAGCCTTAATTGCAGCCGATTTTTTTTTTAACAAGTCCTCTCTCTTGTGTCCTGTCTCTCCAGCTCCTCCCACGGAAGCAGAACCAGTGAGCGAAACAGCTCCTCCGCCGCCGCATGCTCCACCGCCACACCAGCCTCCTCCCCTGCCCCACCGTCC
>OMNN01023909.1:0-19372 GCA_900302755.1 Chromis chromis
TGGAATTCTTTACCACCAGAAATCAAATCCCAAACAGAATTAAAGATGTTTAGTGCTAAAGCTAAACATTGGCTTAAGCAGCAGCAGAAATGTGAACATTAACTCTCTTAAGTCACTGTCAATGTCAATTTTACTAATGTTTAATGTTTTTAACTTGTGCATTTTCTTAATCCAAACTTTGTAGCTGTGTTTATTTATTCAATACCTATTCACTGTATTATTCAGTGTATCTATATTATTCCCTTATTGTATTCGGTATCTTTTATCCTTTCTAGCCTGACCAGGGACAAAGACTGCAAATTAGCTGAAGCTAGACGTCTTGTATACATCGCGTTTTTCACTCTTTGTGGCAATGTTGTATGTATCGTCCCTGTTAAATAAACATTAAAATAAAATAAAAAAACTGCTCTACCACTTGAGCCACAGCTATTCAGGCCTATCGTTGCTTTTACAATTTTAAAAAGTCCTCTGATACGACACTATTAGAGGAATGCTATTGTTTGGTATGATGCTGGAAGAGTGAACCAGGAATTGTGTAAATGTCAGTAAAGTGTCCAGTAAATACAGCTACAATGATTAATCAATTAGATGATTAATACATTCAGTTAATCACCAATCAGCTTTTTAAATTTCTAGCTTCTTTCCTTCTCTATGACAGTAAACTGAATATCTTTGGGCTGTGGATAAACAAGGCATGTAAGGATGTCATCTCAGGCTTTGGGAAACACTGGTCGACTCTGTTTTTCACCACTTATTCACATTTTATAGAGAAAACAACTTATCGATTTAGTTGCAGCTATAATAGTAAAGCGTAAACGTATAAGGTAGCTATAAAGTTGTGTATAAAAGTAAAGACTGGTGGAAGACACATTTGAGGATAAACAAAAGGAATGTTTGTGGTATTGCAGGACTGGTTTTTACCTCTGAATCAAAGCACTGATAAGACGTAGGACTGAATAATACTCTGCTTGGTGTTTTTGATTTCTTCTAACTTGGCAACCAAAGTCACTTTTACTAATCTACACACTGACCTCTTTTCTTAATGTTTCAGCAAGAAAAAACTAAATATTTTTCTTCTGTGTTTTGTCTTCAGCAAATAACACGTCCCTCACAAGAAGACAAGTCAGACGACAAGAACGAAGAGGACAAATCTGAGAAGTCAGAGAAAAAAGAGGACGAGGAAAAGAAGGACGAGGAAGAGAAAGATGAAAAGGAGGATTCTAGGTGAGTTATGAATAGTTGTTTGTCCTGGTGCCACTCCAGTCCATTAGGCCCTGCAGGCAAAGCTCCCCTCTGTTTGGTGTCGGTGTTTGATCCGTTCACTGTGATTATTTCAGAGAAAGAATGTCTTAGTTAATTGTAACCATCATTATGCGCTGGTATTTAAAAGCCAAAACATTTTAAACAATTCGCTTTTGACATCCAGTGACCCGGCACAGTTACAGCTGTATATCAACAATGTTCTTTCAACTTATGAACAAGAGGCAATGACTGTAGCTTGCTCTGTTAATAAAGCAATCCTTCCTGGACCTTAGTGGGCATTAAATAATGAACGAACAAATAAAGAATTCCTATTCAGCTTTAATTGCATGGGCCCAGAAGCTGACTTTTATCTCACAGAAGCTGTAAGTTTCAATTAGTCTTGAGTTATTACTCTGTGACAAACAGAATGCAAATCCTGTTTTTTTTTATTGATGTAGTTTCTCATAAAATAATTCATGATCATTGAGAAATCGTGCATGGCAATTTCACTTCGCCGAGCCCTTGGAGGAGTTATGCCTGATCATGTCCCCAGGTTGGTTATCCTGTTATCCTATCATGGTTATTGAAACCACGAGGATGCCTTATCATACTCTAGAGGAGACTTTGAAGAGGGGGTATAGCTGTGTCTGTTCTGACACACAAACAACTTGTGAACATGTATGTCGAGTGTGGACAATCTCTAATATGCTTTTCTTGTGCTCAGTCCTGGAGGAAAAGAACACATTTCGAAAAGGGCCTGTTATTGCTGAGTCAAAAGGGAGTAGATATTTGCTGTACCACCAGCTAAAAGCTGTGTTTCCCTGCCTAAAACCACAGGGACATTGGCAAGGACAAAGACAAGTGTGACGGTGGGGAGGACGAGGACGGAAAGGAGCAAAACACGCCGCGTGGCAGGAAGACTGCCAACAGCCAGGGCCGCCGTAAGGGAAGGATCACCACACGCTCCATGGCCAATGAGGCTGCATCTGTGGCAGCTGAGGAAGCACCTCCCCCTGCCCCTGAGCCTGCCTTGCCAGATCCTCCGCAACTCCCTAAATCTGATCCAGCGCAGAAGGCCATGAAGGAGCCTGTGAAACCCCAGACTCCAGTCGCTTCCATGGATGCTAATAAAGGTGAATCCTCTCAGGATGCTTTCTGGAGGTTGTTAAAATTGTGTTTTTACAAAACAGGAACACACATGCTGACAGAATCAATGAAAGGGGAGTTAACATATTAAATCATACAATATTTTATCACGATGTGAGCAAAGGGGCATCACACTGGGGATTCATCAGCATGAGAGTATGCAGAGCTCATCCAAGTTGCACTAGCTGTAATGCTATTTTTTTTACAAGACATTAGACATTACATATTACCTAGATGGCTGTGGTAGTTTACTTGGAAGTCACACCAAGTTAAGTTATTCAAACAGCCATATATTTAATCATCACTGACTTTATATACGATTTGTTCTTGCAAAATCTCAACTTTAAGTCATTTAAATGTGATGTTTTATTTAGTTGCAGCAACACAGTATGAGAACGCACACAGCAACATGTGTAAGTAGGCAAAAAGATATTTCCTTTTTCTGTCATGAATATTTCTCATGTTGCTCGCTTCATTTCTTGTGTCATGAGCTGAAATAATGAAATGACCTGTGGCAGAAATCCACCTTAAACAAGGGTTAGGGTTAGAAAACAAGGTAAACAAGGTACGGTGACATGTCAGAATTTTGCTCTGCTGGCTTTTTTTTCTCTTAAAGTGTGCAGGTACATGAGCTGTTTATCGCCTAAAAGTGGGTATTTGGCTCAGGTACTCGTTGCAAAGTGTCAAACAGACTTGGTACTGCACTGCATTCCCCTCAGGAGGCTGTTTGCAATCTGTCCATCACCACAGCAGTGCACTGCTCTGGTTGAGCTGTTGTCATGGCACTCAGTCACACACTTGCTCTCCTCCACCCTTTGAAGTCTGTCACTCTGACGGTAGCAGCTCAGGTTTTCAGGTATCCAGGTCCCCGTGGGTTAACCTTGTTGTTTTTTTAAGCTGTGTCATTAATTCGCTGCTTTGCAAGTGACCTGTGCTCCTCTGCCACCTGCTGACTGTTGATTCTGCCTCACTCAACAGTCTGAGTTATTCAAAGTCTGACCTGTAATGTGATTAATTAACCCTCTGCTGTGTGTCTGTCCATCCTTTAAACCCTCTACATTCTGGACATATCATGGTTTACGTAGGACTGTGTCAACTGTAATCTCACTCAGTGACTACACTGTGGATTTAGTGTGGGACTGTTTGCTTGCTCTGTTGTAACCCCTGCAGCTGTGGTGCTTCTTAGAAGTACGTGGACTAGGTGCTAAAGGGTAGCTATCTGTCAGTCTTGCCTAGTTGAAATGGTGCCAGGCAAGTTGAGGAAGCTGCTGATTCAGTGGGGGCCAACGGTGGGGGTTTGAGCTTGTTTGAAGTTATGGAGGAGGGCGTATTCGCTTGTTTATGTCAGTTGAGATACTATACTGCAGGCAGACACCCTGCCAGATTTCATATCCCAGAGATTCATGACCACCCTAGCGTGGGCCTAACCTGTCACGGGATAACATATATATTTTGCCAGGGGAGAAGGTAAGTGTAGTGTAGTAGACATTTGTTTAACTTAATGTAACGGACTGTGTGACCGGGAGACCTTTGGTAGGAGCCTTCTAGACACTGAGAATTGATCTCGTCATCTTAAAGGTGGGTAGGTGCAGACCTCCTCTTAATGTCAAGGGTACATCTGCAGCTATATTAGTCCAAATGTTTACACAGTCTCAGTGGGTGCCATGGAGGAGAGTGGGCTAGAGTTCATTCAGCCCCCTCCATACTAACCGTGCACTTCTCTGAATTTTGTTGGGGGGAGGTGAACCCTGTAAGCCGAGGCAAGAAGTAAAAGTGTGTATCTGTGCGTGTGTGTGTCTGTTAGATGCGCAGTGTCACAGTAGAAGGGGTGGGAGGGTTTTGGGTTGGCTGTTCTATCTGTCTATTTGTTTCTATCCAAGGCCATTTCCCAAAGAGGGAGGCATTGCTCTCAACTCCTCCACTGTCTGGCGCTACATCAGCTGACCAAAGCCCTCCCCTTGTGGATTAGAGAGGAGGAGGGCTTGCTCTGGGCTGTGGGCAGGGGGAGAGAAAGAGAGATGGGAGGAGAGAGAATGAGAGGGTGAGAGCGAGCTAGAGCGAGAGTGTAAGTGAGGGAGCAGGTCTCGGCAGCCCCTGAATGTAAACAGATTATTAGATTAGTGGCCATGAGAAGGAGACGGCTGAAGAAAGGACTGTCACTCTCTCTCTCTCTCTCTCTCTCTCTCTCTCTCTCTCCTCTCCCTCCCTCCCTCCCTCACTTTCTCTCATTTTCTTTCTGTCAGTGCTGATGGGGCTGTGTCTCTTTTCTTTGTGATTTAGCGGGTGCTGGTGAAACCGGAGAAACTTCTCGCTGGACCGAGGAGGAGATGGAGGTTGCCAAAAAAGGTAGTGTTTTAATTCCTTGCTCTCTTGCTTTATCTCTCGGTCCTTCTTCTCTTTCTATGCGTGGCTAAGACTCCTCCGCTTTTTATGATCTTGTTTCCTCCCTCCCCTATTTTTTTTCTTCTTTTCATCTTCTGATTATCTGATATTGCTTCGCTCGGCCTGTTTCTCACACGCACGCTGGAATGAACGTGCACATGCATCCACGCAAACACAAACTTGGTGTTTTACTGGAAGCTGTCAAGAGACCCTTGGAGGCTTTATTTTTTCTTTTAGCTGCACTGCTGTCTCGGCTTTTGAGGCCATCCAAGAAGCAACAGAGCGTGACCGTTATAGCTTTCTTCAAAGATCACTATCTATTATTCACATTCAGACACTTTGTCAGATTCTTTCAATATTTTGAAAGTTACTTCGGCCTCTTCAGAATATTTATTGCGTTCAGTGCTTGGACTCTGGGTGCACCACTGCAGTCATTAGTCAGGTCATATGCCATTCGATTGTGCCCCCTCTTCTCCTTTTTGCTTGGATTTGTTGGAATAGGCTCTTACGCAGGGTTTCTTGAGTCCCAAGAGCCATGGACTGAGGGGAGTAAATAAAGGGATTAATGAGGATGAATTAAAACTCTCTTGGGTGGGTAGATATTCTCCCCCTTTACAAAAATACATGCTGCTCTTATCTCCTCAGGCATTCAGACATGTACGCTACATGTCTGTGGATTAGTGTAACTAAAAGAGGCCGGTCATATGACGAACCAGGTTCAGAAATCGCTTTTATGCTGCCACACATGGTTGGTCATGCAGGCACAGTGAACTATTTCCTTCTAAGTCATACTTGTAACTTGTTGATCTGCATAAGCCCTGGTGCTAATACACGGCTAACTCGTGCCAGACTTGGTAGCGTAATCAGAAGTTCTCCCTGAGCAGAAAGGAATTCAGCTCCTTCAAGAGAAATGGGAAAAGATCAGTTCTTTGTCGTAGTAATTTCACACATTCAGTCTAATTCGAACTGATTTGGTCATTAACAAATACACTTTAAGCCAAATGGAAATGTGAGGGATCAACATCCTTTCCTTGCACACAGACTTGTGACCAAACATGATCTTGTCATATCAAGTTCACATTTTACAGCTTAATACTTGTATATTTTTAAGTTTGCTGGTCATCAGTGTTTACCTAACCACCAACACTCACCTCCAGACTTACCATAGAGTTTAATCAACCTTGCTTCAACAATGTTAACACACATTTATTGTTATACGCTTTGCATAGGTGAGCTTTTGTTGCAGGACTGTCGTATTACTTTGTATTAGTTATTCCTCTTATTATTTATGATAGATAGATAGATAGATAGATAGATAGATAGACTTTATTAATCCCTTGGGATGGTTCCTTCAGGGAAATTATGGTTCCAGCAGTACAGCACCGACAGTAGAATCAAACAGTAAAAGGCACACAGATCAAAAATATTAAAACTAGTACTAATAATAATAATAGTAACAATAATAACGTATTGCACCAGGAAGACAAAATTGCACATGAATGTAAATTGCACATTGCACAGTTGCACATTATAATGTCATGCAAAGTGTCTACTAAACCAGTTTAAAATTAAGATAACATCTCAGTCCTCTCAAGGACGTTTATCAAGGTTCCTAGTATAAGATGAATAGGTTGATTGTTGCCAGGGTATTACAAATAGTACTGATAGTTTGTGTTACAACTGATAAGTGTTAGTCTTGTCTGAGCTAACAGGGTTGAAGGAGTCCAGCTTACTTGGGCAGTTCTCTGTTTATCTCTCATTCTACTAACTTTTGCACTAAGAGCAATAGATCAAAAGTTTTGCTTAGTTTTTGCCTTCATTAGTAGAAACAGTGAGGAAACATGTAGAACGATAGCAGGGAAATGACATGCAGTATATGTTCATCTAGTAGGGAACTGCACTGGGAGCTAACAGCTCAGAGCATTTGCACTCGTGTGGTATTTGCACTAACTACTTGGCTATCAGGGCACCCCACTATATCATGGCGTGTCATGTGATGACTGTCAGAACGATTTAGCCACCAAGTGTTAATTCATCTTAAGACAGACAGTCCATGCACACAGCAGTGAGAAATAAGGCTTGTCGTATGTGTTGTGGCAGTGTTTATCTATGCTATAAAACATTTGGGGCAGTGATCATTATGTGTGAGAGGCATAGGTTTATATATACTTTATTGTCTGCTAGTTAAAACTGCCACAGTGTTCAAAACAAATGAGGCTATGTGGAGATCTGGCAGAGGAGGTTACAAAGTTCACAGACCATCTTCTCTGACATTTGAAGAAGTTTAGGCAACTCTTAATAAGACATGAAATTGTCTGAACAGTCACAATGCCCTCATTCCCTGAGTTAAGTGGAACAGTAATGGGGTTTGGTGTTTATTTCTGTGGTGATTTGTCAAGCTGCCAGCATCCCTCATCTCAGTGGGGATTGGAGGGAGGGGAGGTCACAGGGGTCACAGGACTTAGAGAAGAGACGCCCTAATGTCAAAGGTATATGGCAGTCTTCCAATTCACTGCAGCTTGGTGGAGTCGTTTGAAAGTTTAGTGAAACCGCCAAAGCTGATTGTGTACTCAGCGCAGTGTTAATCAGGATGAGGAAGACCAACAGCAAACTCTCCACTACAGTGCAGCAAACTACAGCAACAAGGATCTCATGAGTATAGTGTAATTTTGCAGTAATACCCAAAGTTTTCCCTCAGTAGTAATAACAACTGCAGAAGCCTTTTGTTTGTGAACAAAAGACCATTAAGAATTAATTGAGATTAGCTTTATGAACCAAAGTTGTGGCACTGATCCAGCATGAAGCAATAATTGGAAATCCATGTCCAGTCCGACTTTGAAAGCTCGGTTTTATTACAGACACTTGCAGCTGGAACTCGATTAAATACAGTAAATAAAAGGTTTAATTAATCTTATACATCATTATACAAGACGAGTGAATTCAGCCTGATTCATTTGTATTCTGTCAAGTGTTGAAGTTGCGTCTTTAATGCTTAATTCTCTCTCCTCATCTTGTACCAGGGCTTGTTGAGCATGGGCGAAACTGGACAGCCATTGCCAAAATGGTGGGCACCAAAAGCGAGGCGCAGTGCAAGAACTTCTATTTCAATTACAAGAGACGTCACAACTTGGACAACCTGCTCCAGCAGCATAAACAGGTATGTGCTATCTGTCGTGGTCTATTGCTGAACTGTTGTAATCATGTGAATGCAAGACGATCACTTCTGTCTTTCTGTTTCCCAGGATTCACGGAGGGCTCGGGCTGATAGGTCTCAAGGTGAAGGTCTCGCCACAGCATCACCTGATGATGACGAGGACAACGCAGACGACAGTGAAGGTCAGTGAGATGAATGATAGGAAGCATGTACTCATTGTTAAACTCGGAGTCGCACACATTCCCATGCACTCTGTTTTGAACATTTCCTCTTGTTTATTTGTGGTACAAGTCCCAGGGTAACTTGGGTAAAGGCCACACATCCACACTCACTTCTAATGGGTTTGGGTGCCAAATTTATGTCTTTGGTTATGAGTTGCGAAGCTGCATGCCTGGTTTTAACAACCGCTAAGTAAAGAATGTAAGGAGAGAAAGAATGTAGCGACGAGTGCGGCGCAAAACCTGGGAAGCCTGATCTAAACTGCCCTTTGTCGTGTAAGAATTTAATCTGAGTTGATGGCTACGGGCTTGCTCTCAACTTACTGCAGTTTTAATGAGTGGGGGGGGAAAGGATCAAATGAAAAAAAGAAGGGCAAGGGGTAGAGGAAGAGATAAAAGATATGAACTAATTCAGACTACATGGGCGCCTGTTGCGTAACAGTTTGTGGCTTTGAAGACTCGAGAAAGCTCTTTGAACATAAAGTGCTCGGTCCACTTGTTTGATCCAACGAGCCGGCCTGTCTTCCCACCTCCTTGTCTTTGCTGGCATTGCACGGTGAAGGCAGCCCACTATGAAAAAGATACCATGCTGCAAATGAAAATGCAGATTACAATGAATGTTGCTTAGGAAGTTCAGTGATTTACTTATTAATTATCACAAGCAGAGTGGTTATTTTCAGCGTTTTATGTTGAGAAATGATTGCACTCTGCAGATTTATATATAATTTAATCGACCTCCAGTTCCCAAGATAACAGCGGCGACGTTGAGAAGGTCACAAGGTTTTCTGTCATGTTTATTTGACTTTCTCTTCATCTCATGGAAACCCAAACTGCTCTGTAGAGGCCCCTGGGGATATAGACCCTGCAGATTTCACATTATACACATTACACAGTTACATAAAGAGCCATAGGAGCCATCAGAGCAACTCTTACAGCTTACTTACAAACACTGTGATGTTTGGTTCGGTAAAGCTGCTCCTCTGATTTTAGTTTGATACGTTTAATGCATCTGCAAATTGTTTTTGCATAGACATACCATCTGGACTACCATCACCATGGCAACAACTGCAGCGGTAGACAATACGCAAACCAGTAGGAGCAGGGAGAGTTTTTAAATATGCAGTTTCTGTCTTCAAAATGTAGGATTTTTAGATATGAATGTGTGTTTGTTCCCTATCCTGTATGTCTACACCAGGGATGGGCAACTCCTGGTCCCCGAGGGCCACAATCCAGCATGTTTTAGATGCTTCCCTCTTCCAACACGCCTGATTCAAATGATCAGGATCGTTTTCAGGCTTCTGCAGAGCTTGATGATGAGCTGATCACTTGAATCAGGTGTGTTGGAAGAGGGAAACATCTAAAACATGCAGGATAGTGGCCCTTGAGGACCAGGATTGGGCACCCCTGGTATAGAGAGTAATAAGGCTTGTCCAGATCGTCACTAGATTTATTGCTAGAAGCTGTTTTTTTTAAAATGGCCCACATCTGATTACATTCATTTTTTTTGTATGAACTTCATGAAGTAGAGGAGCCTCAACAGCTGACTCTATGTCAGCACCTTTGAAGGTTAGGGAGGATTTGAACAACAGATGGCATGCTGAACCGTTTTCAACCTGAAATGCTGATTTTAATGAATGTAATAAATGTCGATATTATTATGGTGTTCAATCACAGCACTGAATCAGTCAGTTTACAGGTCAAAAACACATTCAGGCGTGAAGTACCTCTTCATCAACGTTTAATTAAATTTGTAAATATTCACTCAATTCATTCCTTCTGCTTTGCTCATCTATGCAGGTGAGAAAAATGTCAAATCAAAAAAAAATTCTGAAAATGCCTTTTTCGAAAAAATCATGCAGTGATTTATTAAGAGCGCTGGTATAATATAATGACGCCCAAGTCTGTGTGTCTTTTGTTTTTCAAGCCTTACTTTGCTTGAGTTTGGTCATTAGACTTGATTTTAAGCATGAAACCTTAAAAAATGGTGTTTTTGTGCCGGAGCCTTCAGTGGCAAACAAACCTGTGTGTCTCCATCCCCTTTACGAGCGTCTCGTGTTGTTCCCAATTTCTAATTCTGCCCGTCACTATAACCCCGCTGCAGCTTTCGGCTCCAACAGCAGGGAAAAAGAGCAGCGAAGAAACTAAATCTTGAGTCGACCGTTTCATTATACCCAATCTAGCTTTATTTTAGCGCTCACGCTGAAATCCAATTACCTTCTTAATTTAATCAGCCATGCTTTTATTAGCCAATTCATATATTTTTTGTCAGAGGGTTCTAACCTCACTGTCTCGCCGCTTGTCTCTGGCAGATTGGGAACTCAACCGAAAAAGGAGGCATGGAGGCCTTTAAAAAGGTCGAGTAGAAAATTGAGGTTGGGATAATATATGCCATCAATTTGCACTTCATTTTCACTTAGCCTGACCGTTGTCCATCTTCCTCGACAGCTTTAGGTGTTATTCTATACGTGGAATATATCTTTGACAGACAGCAGAGTGGGCATCACTCTCCAAGGTCCAGACAAACACTGACTAGGTTTGGGATTATAATGTGTTTAACAGTTAATCTATTTGTGAGATGTTGTTGAAAAGCCAGAGAAGAAGACGCTGCTTTAAATTACAAGAGCACAGCAAAGCACACCTGACCTCGGAAGGCTTAGGAAATGAAAGGTTTTGATCCCAAGATTAATGTAGGTTTATCAGAAATGACGTTTATTCAATAGGGCTTACTGCAGGCTGCAGAAATGGCTTCTTCAGTGAAGCCCGTCTCTGTCGTGGCCATGAAGTTTATGGTGTTTAGTTTGATTTTGCAGAGGCTCTGACTTTCCTCCATATGGCACTTGGTGATTAAGCATCGGTCATTTTAAAACCTCTATGGTAGGATTACGTAGAAATGGGGCTATAATCTCAGTGCTCTCAATCCCAATCTATTATTTTTTTTTGCCAAGGGAATAAATAAAGAGGACAAATATGCACAAGTCAGCCACAACACTACATCCACCTGCCTAATATTGTGGAGGTCCCCCTTGTGCCATCAGGGCCATGGACCTGGGACCTCTAGGGGTGTCCAGTGGCTCTTTTTGGGTTCTGTGGGTTGGTGTATATCCAGTATTGCCAAAAAATTTATTGATCTGCTGGACCTTCACTCCAGCATGTCGCCCAGGGTATTGATAATCATCTCCCCCTGCTGTTCTGAGCTCGGTTGAAACCACAGGAGCCTAAACACCAAATATCAAAGGTAACAATAATGCGCATTCACACAACACTCGACTCCACCTGAAGTGCTGAACAAGCTGCAAACTCCGGGGCTGAAACATTAAGCCGACGCGGACGTGTCAGAAACTGCAGTTCCTCGAATGACCACTTGAGGCTGACCCCAAAAATGAATCGATCACCATAGACCTTCATGGTAAACTGTCCAACTTTACAGTGTAAATAAACATGTTTACAGGCTGGTACAAAAACTGTTTTGGTCTCTAGTTAATTTTCCTGTACGGGGATTCAATTTTAAAGTTTAAATTGTATTGAGGCTTACGATTATGCATGATTACAACCAAGTGACAGGTGGGCATTTTTACAGGATAGTCCATCGCTCAGAGACATTTGCATGGCCCCCCTCAGCCTCACTCATGCTCATCCTCCTCTTTGACCACAGCACCACACTGAGCTTCAAAACCACTCTTCAAGAAACCTTTAGGAGGGTTTGTCCATCTTTATATACAGTCTATAACAGGGGTGCCCGATCCTGGTCCTCGAGGGCCACTATCCTGCATGTTTTAGATGTGTCCCTCTTCCAACACACCTGATTCAAATGATCAGCTCATCATCAAGCTCTGCAGAAGCCTGATAACGATCCTGATCATTTGAATCAGGTGTGTTGGAAGAGGGACACATCTAAAACATGCAGGATAGTGGCCCTCGAGGACCAGGGTTGGGCACCCCTGGTCTATAAGAACAAACTGAAACCAGTATGTGACCTTCCAGTCTGGAAGGAACTGGCAGCGTTTGTGCATTAAAGTAAAAAAACTGAATGAAATGAAAAGACAATAATTAACAGTATCAGCTAATAAAACTCCATGACATGAAAGTGCTCCAGACGTAGAAGTAATGGACTCCAAGGGTAGACACTGAGACTGCAGGCTATCTAATGATAAACTGCACACACCCAGTTCCAAATGTGTAGCTGAACACTAATCCTTCTTAAAGTCTTTTTTTGTTGTTGTTTTAATGTGTTTTTATATATATATAATACATTCACGACAAAACAAGGACTAATGAAGAGGTTAAGATTAATCTCACGAACGCATAAATCCCGACCAAAAACAGCCGCTGACTGTTGCAAACCAAAAAAAGATGGCAGAGCATCTATGATGATTTACAACAGAAACATACTGCTGTTGTCAGTGCAGCGACAATGGGATCCTCCAGACACAACCCGGAGGCGCTTTTGTTGATTGCTGTATTTCCTTGGAGCTTTCTCAAGGCTAAATGAGCTATAGGATGAGTGCGGCTGGCAGCGTGCCCCGGCGGAACAGCTCCATCCTTTAACACTCTGATTGATCACATTACAGTTAATTAAATATTGGCAAATTGTTCCCATCCAAGGTTGGGCCATTAAAGTTTACACTCCAACCACATTTATCACTTTCCATGTCTCTTTTATCACTGCCGCTTGTCGCCTTTGCTGTGTGTCAAGTGGATGATGATAAACGCCCAAACCCTTCATTTCTCTCTCTTTTTTTTTTGGGGGGTTCAGCTTCTTACGCTTCCCGCTGGTTTTTCATTTCAATGAAGTTTGACAGCTCCAATGAAGGAGCGTGTTGCGGTGAGTCTTTTCCATATTCCTCGGTCTGTGTGTAAGCATCAGTATCTCAAAAAGAATCAGGCAAGGGGAAAATGACAGGGAAGAGCTGGGAGCATGAAAATGACACTATCGGGCAACAGCAGAAGTAAAACACAATTGTTCAGCTGTCAGCTCAGGTGCTCCTCTAATAAACTACACTAATGCTGATGGGCAGGGTTATGGTGCACATCTGACACACATATATGGAATTAAGATAGCTCTCATCCTCGCTGACAAGAATGCACGAGCGGTTTCCCCCTATTTTCAGTTATGAGTTGGTCTCTTCCAGAAATCCCTTAGGTCTCACATACGGGTGGTGGAAGAGACTGAGTTAGCAGATAGGGATGGACACAAATTGTTGTCCACTTGGGTATGGTTGGAAAGTGATTCATTACTCATGCATTCAGTTTACAGGCCTAAGGGGAAGTGAAGACAGGATATCACCTCAGATAAGGCACAAGGCGCTGCTTTAAAATGAGCCGTCCTTTTTATTTGGGGAGAGCTGAGAGGCAGAGGAGGATCCCGGCTGTAAAGCCAAAGCCTGTGATTAAATGCACAAGATAAAATCCTCAGACACTTGATGATTACTTTTCAAGAGCCGGCCACCCCCTATAAATGAATCTGATAAAGGCCGCAACATGGTTTTGCATAGCGACACGGAGAAGGGGTTTCTGGGTAGAGTTGGTGGTCCCAAACTGTCAGTGATATTGTGTGTATCTGCATTCTTATTTGTGAAGTAACTGGGTAGACGACAGGGTGTGTCTTGCAGGAAGGGTTCGACATTTACCTTACATAGAACTCTATTTTTGCTGAAACTGAAGGGTTTAGAATTCTCAAAATGAAGCAAAGTGTACAGCCTTCCATCAGCCACATCTACAGACTAAAACCTTGACCAAAACGCAACATCTGAAGTGCAGAAACCCTGCTGTCATACACCAGGAGGAGACACAGTGCACAAATGGGGATGAAGGTGCATGCTTTCAGAGTGTTTCACTGCGGAGCACAAATACAAAGTCAGAGAGACAGAGTGAAAGAAGGCGGAGAGGAAGCTTTAAACACTGACTGCTTTCACACCTTGACACAGTTGGTCAATTATTGTTTGAGGCTTACATGCTTGTCAGACAGTCACTTCTAGGAAAGTGACAAAAATTGTGGGATACAGCTTTTTACACTTCAGCTGGACTACATTGAATGGAATAGACTGCATTTACACAGATGGAAGTGAGTTACCATGCAAAGCTGATCATCAGGAGCAGTTTGGGGTTTGGAGTCTTGCTTGAGGATACTTTAACACCCCATCCACACGAAAACAAACCCAGGCCTAAACGCACAAATAGTTCATCAAACCTGTGTATCATCCACACGAAGCGTTTTGGGGTCTGAAAACCATCATTTCTGAAACCAGGTCCCAGAGTGGAAAGATTTACGCTCTATCCGATCCATTTCTGAAACGCTTCCATCATAGCTCCACCTCGCGATAAATGCGCCAAACTCAGAAAATGACTACAACAATGGCGCCGTACAGTGTTGGTGTGTACTGCTGAAGCTAGTCACCCTGTTATCGCTACTACAGCAAAATATACTTCCTCTGCATTATCACAGTGTTCACCAAACAAATATGGAAAACATTTCTGCGCATGCCTAAAGTCCCGCCGCCGTTTCCGCTTGTTTCCGTTACGCCGTCACAGCACCACCAACAGGCCTGGCATGTGTTTTACATCATTTTCAGGTGTATCAAGTGAATTGGTGTGGACGGACACATTTACTGAAACGAAGAACGTTTTTGAAACTATAAGCGTTTTGGCTTCGTGTGGACGGGGCCTAACATGAACCCTTAGACTAGAGGACAGCGTAGGAGCTTAGCAGCAGCCACTCCATCCATGTGAGCATGACATTCTCTGTAATACTGATGAAGAAGATGATGCAAGATGCCCTCTGAAGAACACTAAAGCCTTACACCTGGGTGCCCATTCACAGACAGGATTCACTCAAGATGGGGTCCAGTTGGGTTTACGGTAAGGGTGCATCCACACTACTCACACTACTTAAAAATTGACGCACACGCCCATGATGATTGCATCTGTACTGTCACTACATGTTCTCTCCTGAACATTTTCTTCCCTTTTCCTGAAGAAATAAACATATAAGCCTTGACTACTAGTGTTGCTGACCTTGTTGTCTCTGCTAGCAGCTGCTGTGATTTCACCGTAATCTCTAGTCTCACTTTACACCATTGCTGTTCAACCAACCGTTTTCAGGCATGGTTAATATGCACGAAGACTATACTGCTCAAAACCTTAATGTAGCCCACGTCTACATTTCAGAACACACATGCAGGCAGCTCCTCTTCATGATCTTCAGGCTAAATTTAAATGAGAACCCTCCACATCAAACATGCCTGATGTATGCAGGACACTTTCCCAATGTCACTCTAAAATTATAGCAGAGATGGAATGCTCAGTGCGCTAGTCCGTCTCCTCAACTGCTCATCCGGTATGCCCACTACACTGGCATCAAGGTGTACATTACACTCAGTAAATTGGACATGGCTTCATACAGAAACATCACTCTGCAGACTTCTGGCCTCTACTCCAACTCCAGCCCACCTCTTTAAGTGAGTGCCTCTCTTTCATATGGTAATGCATGTTGTCCTGGCACCAATTTAAAGACAGCCTTCAGTAAGGCTAAAGAAGGTCTGAATCATCCCAGTGCCAGGTCAGGCTTTTTTACTGAGGGCCCTTTGAGCTGAAGCTGCCAGGATATCACAGAGTGTCATCTCAAGACCTGACCCAACTGCAATAACATTAGCGGAAGGCGTAATTTAAGAGTGGCAGTCTGGAGTGATGACTGGGTTAATAATGTCGTATGTCCCCATACTGACCCCACAATTGGCGGCTTGCCACTTGAATATGTTGCTGTGCAGGACGGACACAATAGATTATTCTGCAGCTCTTCGTGAAGAAGTGCCTTTACCATAATCAAAAGAAGCCATCAATGAAAGCACTCTATTTTATATTCTATAGACCACTGCTAACTGACGAAAGTGTTGCTTCTTCTACAAAACTCTTTGATTCTGAAGTACTGAAACCTGACATTTACTTATGTTTTAGAAGCTTCTTCAAAAAAACACCTTTCTGTAGCTGTGCCAGAAATAGCTCAGTGCCTTTAAGTGCAAGAAATAAGTGACTACTGTACTTAACAACAAAATGGATCCAGAAAATATCACTATTAGCCAGAAACGTGCTGCAGCTATGGCAACTATATGACTGGTTAGAAGGAAATAATGCAGTTACAGGAAATGATCGTGGTCCAGGTATGGTTACACACACGTGGATATGATTTAAGAAGTATTGTGGTTAAGATTAATAGAAAGTTGAGTGTTGTTTGAGGTTTACGATAGGATGCCTCCAGCGGCCTGTGGCCCATCCATCACCTCCACTCTAACTTTCCATCTAAGAAGTCCTGCAAAAACAAAAAACATCGGCTGCATGTTCATGTCTTTGAGAACAACAGGTCATTGCTTTAAACAAGTTGTTGTTTTTTATATGCCGACCAGGCATAACATTATGACCACCTGCCTAATATTGTGTTGGGCCGCCTTATGTGGTCTAAACCATTGGGCATGGACCAGAGGACCTCTCAGGGTGTCCTATGGGGTCTGGCACCAGGACCAGGGCAGTGGATCCTTTGGGTACTCTGGCTTGTGCAGTGGGGCCTCTGTCAATCCAACTTGTTCCACTGCACCCTGTTGATGCTTGATCAGAATGGGCTCTAGGAAGTTTGGAGGTCAAATCAACATCTTGGGCCATTGTCATGTTCCTCAAGATGTTAGTTGATGTTGTTGCCATGTGGTGGGGTGCATTTTCCTGCAGGGGTAGGCCAGTGACATTTGGGATTCCCATTTGCATGAGGGAGTGTGTTTGTTCTGGAAAATGTCTATCTGGGCGTCTAAGTCTCATCAACACGGATGTTAGAATCCACCACATAGTACCAATATGATCAATGTTATTCACTTCACCTGTCAGTGGTCAGGATGTTGCGGCTGATCGGTGTATGTTATATGATGTTAAGGGTTTTTAGGGACAAAAAAAAATCTGATTAGAGTTAAGGGAAGCAGCTTTGTCTCCATGGCTGCAACAACAAATGTGTTTAAGGGTTAGGGAACAACTGTGATTAAAAAAAACAACAACAAACAATAGAAAAAACAGTATTGAATGTTGTTTGCAAACAGGAAAATGAACAGCTGGCTGTGTGAAAATCAGATGTTTTGTTGATCCATAATTAATCCCAACCTGCTCCAGACATGGACTTCTGAGCTTTGTGATGTGAACACAAACACATGTTGTTTTTAGGTTCTTTCTGGCTCTTGACAAAAACTGCGAAGTGTGTGGACCAGTACAATATAGCAGCTCTGTCTCCCAAGCATATTGTCTCACAGATTATGTTTGTTTGCAACTAATATGTTTCTAATCAACATATCTTTTCCATTTATCTTATTGCTTTACTGTCGGCTCCTTTTCAGCCAACCAATCATAATTAAATCAGGTGGGCTTCATCATGCTGGTAACTGAGAAAACGGAGTGGTGTAATTTAAGTAAGACCACAATATTCTCCTAAATTACACCAAGTATTGTCGTCTTGGTGCCGAAACCAAATCCAGAAAATGAAGCTTCAGTTGAAGGATAATGTGGTGCAAACCCTGTTCTCATGGATGAAAGTCTTGTTGTGGTCTTTTGCCTTCATCCTCCCCCTTCAGTCATCTATCACAGACTTTCAGAATGGAAGGGTTTCCTACCAGGTCATAGGTTTACCTTTCGGATCTGTTTCAAAACATGATTGAGAATGCAGTTCGGTTGAATAGGAACATAATTTTGCGGGAGACAGGGTTGAATAAAGACATAATTCCTGGGGAGACTAGACTGCAACAGTACAGCAAGTCCTCCAAATCCAATGACAAGATCCATCATTTGTCCGAGCTCTGGATGGCACGCTCTCTGATCTATTGTCCTATTAAGACGAAAAACAGCGTCTGTCAGTTCCTTCTAAAAAATTACAAATCACTGGTGAAAAGAAAATATTTTTATTATGTGGCAACACTATGATTAGGTTGTATTTGTGTCTGCACCTATTCAAACCCTAGTTAGGGTTTAGGGAAAGGGATCACAATTTGCAGTAATAAATACTAGTGCTGTCAATCGATTAAAATATTTAATCACAATTATTCGCACATTTTTATCTATTCTAAATGTCCCTTGAATTATCATTTTAATACTCTTATCAACATGGAAAATGGATCAGCTTGCTTTGTGCAAATATATTTTATTGAAACAACAGCAAAGAGAGACACTACACAAACATTTTATTACTAATAAAGATTCCTCAAAATTATGATTTTTTTTATATATATCAAACCAAGTGTTGTAGTATGATCAACAGGAGCTAAATGAAGACTGTAGTGATTTTGGTGACACTACAGTGGATAAGAGTGAAGTTATTGAATGTTTGTGTGTCTCTCTTCGCTGTTGAAGCGGTTTTGCAATTTGCAGACGGTCCCAGTGCACTCATCGCACGGCCGCATAGACACCACTGTTATTTCTGCAGCTTGAAAGACTTTTGATAAAACTGGGCTTGTAGCACATTATCTATGGGAAAGAGGCATCGTTTATGTTTTGACAACGTATCGCTAATGAGTTATTGATGCCGGTAACTATCTCATGAGCATGAGAAAGCTTCACTTGGCGGAGGTAATAACTACAAAGGTCACATCATTGTGAACTATTACAATGATGTTCGCATCCATTTCGGCGTCTCGCGCTCGCCATCCACACAAAACGGTAGCCTACTCTTTAGCAGCTGGCGAGCCAGACCAAACGTGCGTGGGGCGTGCTTATTGTTTTGTTTCCGGTCTACAGCCGGATCCTGTAGTTTTTCTAACGTTACTAGCTGTGGCCACAGCTAGTGAAAAAACTACAAGTTCACTAGGTCAAAAAGAACGTTTTTTAAAAATTCTTTATTTATCAGTTTAACAATTTTTAGTGATGTGTACAATTCACTTGTGTCAACATGTGCACAATATTATCATTGTTCTCTTTTTGAGAAACATTTTCCCATCAAAGAAAAAATTAAATAAAATAAAAAATAAAATAAAAAAAATAAAAAATAAAAAAGGGAACAAAAACAAGAACATTAAAGAACCTTAGGGAGTAACCAGTACATTAACTATGAATTTTCTAGCTCAAGATTAAATCGGGTTTCTTATTTTTTATAAACACAACCCATTTTTCCCAACATGCCAGGAACTGGTCTTGTTTTTGATTTACAAATGCTGTCATCTGTTCCATTTTATAGATGTCAAGAGTTATGTTCCACCACTCTAGGATAGGGTGGGTG
>OMNN01023910.1:0-19437 GCA_900302755.1 Chromis chromis
ATAACTAAAATTACTTTTGGCTGAACTGCAGGCAGTGTTTACACAGAGCAGAGAGATGGAGAGGAAAATAAAACATCCTGGATCGATAAAATATTGACTCAAATTGGCTCAAAAAACAGTAAACAGAGGAGCAAGTTCTCAACAAGTTGTTGGAAGATACTTTCAGCATGGTGTAATATCTTTCTGGAGTTCTTCTCTTCCCTACTGAGAAGAAGTATGGTCCTCCCTTAGTAGGAGAAATCCCAATGTCGTTTGTTTCTGTGTAGAAATGTTTCTGTGTGGAATTCAAATGATAATAAAGATCTTCTTCTCTTCTCTTCTTATGAGCAGAGTAGTGTGGAAAAATACCTAACAATGTGAACAGTAAAATATCTGTAGTATGTAGGACCACCATTTTTTTCCAGTAGTGGTAACACCTGTAGTAATCTATCCTTGTTAATTGGAAGTATTGATTCAAAAGGTGTACTCACATAACTCAAAGTAGGTAAAAAAACAACAAAAAAAACTGTATTAATAAGATGTAAGCAGCCACTTTTTACATGGAGTATCAAATCTACATTTTGCAGTTAATATAAAATGTAATTACAGTTACGTTTTCTGTGCTGCTGTTACTGTTTTTGCTGGTTTGGCCCAATGTGTTTGCAAATCATTTATTAGAAAGGTGACTGAGTGACCTCTGACTCTTACTCATGAACTGTCCTAATTCTTTATTTGTGGCTGATTGGAAAAATGCAAGCTAAATAATGGATGGTATACTGTATAATAAGGATGGGGAGGTAAGAAATAGACATTGAAAGTGAAAAGTAAAAACTAAAAGTACAGTCTCAAACCTCAGTCATCAGCTTTCCAAATGTACAAGTTTGACCCTTTTAACAAATCATTGCTCCAGATTCTCACATTCCAGACTCACATCCTGGACACACACCCGCCTGTACACACCCCAACCAGACTGTTAAGTCTCATGCAGCCATAACACAGTCTGGCCCAGACATCTGCCTGTACATGTCGGTGTCTGACGCTGGCATCATAAATCTCTACAGTTTCATTTACGTGATGTGATGTGATCCTGACAGCACCTGCTATTAACACAGAGGCCCCGCAGATGCTCAGAAACACTTATACTTCCTGTTCTCGGTCATGGCCTTGTGTCTGACTTGGCCTGAGGGCGCTAAAGCAGATCTGTGCACTGCTTGAGCTTTTGAGACAGCAATCATTAGTGAAGATCAAATGAGTTTACTTTGTGTAATTATGCTACAAATGCGAGTGATGGAATGAACGGAAGGAGTTGAAAACATAATTTGACTGCAATGTTTGAGAATTCCTCACTGACTCACAGCTCTGCATGACTGTTCCGGCCACACTTTTAATGTTAAGGTTTGGTGGTGATGATTTGTCTTGTTATTAGCTATTTTAAAGGCAAAGTTACACACCCTACATTTATTGTTAGAAGCTGTATTTTAGGGAATCTGCGAATAGTTTCTTCTTGTCCTTTAATGTAGATAAAGTCTTATCTAGTCCTACATTTAATCAATGCATGTACTCCTGCAAAGTGAAATAAATAAATATCTTAACATCAAATATAACAGAAAAAAGCCCTATAATGTCCTTTTAACTCTGTTCCTATATTACATTTCATTTAAGCTCATATGTATTTTCTGCAATCCCTCAGATTGAGAGTTGTAAAATCCTGGTACCCACAAATGCAGCACAGCCATGTAAAAGCATTGGCTAGAAAAAGACATAGTCACACCTCTATTTAAAACTGTGAAATGCTGTATTGATTTCAGGTCATTCTAATGAATGCTGCGACTAGTGGGTGTGTGGGGGTAAATCTGCACAATTTTGAATGGAGTTCAACTATGCTGACATTTAACTTGCAAATTCAAGTTGTGGAAGAAAGCCATCTCAACAGCGCTAACCATTGAGGGGACAGAGAGCCAGAAAGTTTATTTATAAAGTGACTAATAGGTTATTAGCAATTAGTCACTTTGTCACGTTATAAACTGCACCTCAAAACAAACATGGTTTGCACGCAGCTATGAGTCAGGAGTCAGTGATGCAAATATATTTTACAAATCATTTGCAGCTGAGCTAAGCTGGCCAACTCATCAGTAGGTTTATTTGTTGAAGAATTTCATTTTGCGTCTTAAGTGACCTTTTCACTCAACACAATGCTGAACAAAAGGCCAGGGGATGAGCAAACAATCTGTGGAGAAAAACAAGTGAATTTCTGACTGAGTACCACTAATGTGTTCGTCTTTAGTTGCACAACTACAGCAGTTCACCAGTACGGCCTGCAAGTAGTAACTAAAGGATATTATCCACTTTAACAAGTTGCAGGCCGTTTTAGGATGACCTAAACCTTTGTGCGTGAACCGCCCCTGAAGAACCTGTTTCTTTGGGGGAAAAAAGTATTATTTACTGCAGGGTAGGTGCCTCTGAATGACCCTGAAAAACTGCTGTGGGGTTCTTGATGCTGAGTGCTTAACCTCAGCAGACAAATGCTGATTGGTTAAACTCAGAGAAGACAACAAGCGCCATTTTTCTGCACTCTTCATGTCCTTGTCGAATTGTAGTCCACTCTAAAATTACCATTTTTAATTTGAAATTTGCCATATTGGTTAACATAACAAAAAAACATTGTTCTATAGAACTGGAGTTACATCCAAAACTACTCTTTGTTGTTATTTTGATGTACTTTGAGTTAACGTGTTCGTAGTTGTTGGATCCACAGCAATGGAAACCCAAAGTGTAAATTAACAGGCTCTTTCTGTAAACATTTGAGCCACCTTGTGGAAAGGCACCTTATGTGACCAAACTTCAGGAACTAAATTTCTCACATAAATGCAGATTTTCACTCTAAAACTATCCAATTTGAGCCTGCCTTAAGGTGAACCAACTGTCCAAAATGTATCTTTAAAGTCATCTTTTACACATTATTCTCACTCAGAGTAACATTTACTTTAAATTTACTGTGTAAATTTTGTGAATATTGTTTCCTGTAAAGATAGCAGTATTCCAGTTAACCAGTAGTTTTGTGAACTGCAGCTCCAAGCAGGACTAATCCCAGTCAGATGATGCGAGCCTGCTGGTCAGCAGCACATTACTGGACTAAACACTGGAGAGGATCACCTCTCAGTACCACAGCTTCACATGCACAAACCAAAAACTCTTTTCCACATCAACTGTTGGTTCATTTTTGTCCTCTACCATCGATGCTTCCTCTGGCTATGACTGTAGGAGATAGAATACATTTCAAACTGTTTCCCCAACACTAATTATCTGCAGTTAGTCTATCTCTGCCCTGTGAACACCACACCTCATGTGCTTCAGTCTGTTCGTCTGCGTTTCAAGGTTGGACATCAGCATGTTCGCATTTCAAGGACTGCTCTTCACAGCTGTGTATCTACCTGTTTGCCTGTCAGCACGTCTCCCAATCTCCCAATCATTCATTACTATTCTCCTCTCTGACTGATTTACAGCCTGTCGGTTTGCCTCACAACTTAGCCTGCTGTGTCCCTACCTATTTGCTCGTCTGTCTATCTTTCTGTCAAACTGACTGCAAGTATACAGACAGGAAATTAGTCTTGACAACCCCAAAGCTAACCAGATCTGTGCTGTGGATAGTTTCAAGTTGTGATCTGGCAGGTTTAAGTTGACACTTCAGGTGAAAGAACACAGTATTTCCTTGTTTATGTGTGCACACTCTTGGCACTGCAGTGTTGTGTGTGCATATGTCTGGGAGGTTGGGTGTGTTTTCTGGTGTGTCTGTGCTGTATTCTTGCACAAAGGAAGCAGAAAATCTTAGTATCTGTCTGAGATCTCTGCATGGAACCATAAACGGTCTGATCTCAGTTCAGTTACGGAGCTAGACGGTGTCTCCAGTGGCGTTTCCCAACAAATTCCCCATAAACCACAAAGCAAGAGCATTAAAAAAGAGACTGAGGAAACACAAAATGAGCTGTTGAGATCAAACGTTGGAGCCACTATCGTTCTACTGATTTTCATCACCACGAAGAGGGGACGAACAGGGGAGAAAAAAGTCAGGGAGGAAGAGAAATAGAGTGTTAGAGACGGGGACAAATAGATAAAAAAGAGGGGAAAATATGCCCACAGATAGACATGAACATCACACACAAGCCTGCTGGCAGCGTCTCTACGGGAGAGCTGCACACCAGACAGGAGTGTAAACAAACAATGTGGAACATCAGAGAGATGTGTGCGAGATTATGTGATGGAGCTCAGGATGTGGAGAAGGCAGCCCGTCTGGCATCCAACAGCATGAGAGCAGAGGGAACGACGTGAGATGAGTCCTTAGAGTGGAGCAGTTACAGTAAAAGGCAAAGATTTAGTAATGAGTCTGTAACGTCAGCAAGTCTCAGGCTCAAGGATCGGTAACACACATATAAAGAATGCATAAACTGCAGTATGCAGTATTCATGTCGACAGCCAAGCTCACACTGTACACAAAGTCACACAAACAGGAAGGACACGCTTGACCTTTTGTAGGAGAACCTTGCAGGAGACACGGAGGGCTGATCGGATATGAGACAAGGGGAGACAGCAGTAGTCGTTATGTAATTATCCAATTAGGGCAGGCTTTGTAGTACTCATTCATAGACTTAACTGTAGCAGGAGATGTAGCGAACCACTGTAGCCCCACAGTACGATACATGTTCAAGGAACTAGTAGCTGTAGCACTTCCCCAGTGCATCATTTTTCAGTTTTAAGGGGATGTCTACTGATTTTACATAATTGGACTTTAGGAATGCAACTGAATATGTGAAAATATCTCAAATAAAGTGAACTTTGTATGAACTATTGGCCATTCTAGAGTCGTGGTGTACTCTTTCAAGATAAAGCATGATTATTTTGGCCACATAGACAAAGCAGACAAAGTTTAAACTGCAATGTTGACATATTTTATCGTCTTGTGGAGTTGATACAGTGATCTTGCTGCAAACAGTTACTGACTGTGGTCAACACAGCATACCAGAGATACGCTCAGAGCAAACAAGACATGCTCCTTCACTTTTTTTTACCTTGAGCCTTACATAGTCCAGTCATTCCTATTATTTGGCAACAGAAAGATTTTCCACATTTATAATCACCAACAACAGAGGAAACTACAAGTAGTCTGAGTATGTGAGGCCAGTGGTGCCTCCAAGATGGGGCAGGACCCCTTTAGCCACCCCATATCTGAAAGATAAGTGTTTTTTACTGAAGCTCCAATGTCCAAGTTTCAGTGAATCCAATGACAGTGTCTGAATAAACATCATAGAAAGTACAAAAATACAAATCTTGTGGCTTTACATGCTATTATGACTATGACTATTATATACTATTATACTGTTATATATCATTTTAACTAGTCTCTAGACTACAACAGCATAAAATAATTCATGAAATTCAGTGATGGCTTTTGGTTTTTTGTGTGCAACCACAAGATTTTCAATGGCCCCATCAGACTACCACCATGGACAATAGCTACAGGCAAAAAGTATGTTTAGTATCCCTACTGCAAAATAAAATACCATCTCTATAAAGTTGAAAAACTATCTTGAAATTGTCATATTGTTTCATTAACCAAGCAATCATTTAGAGCAATATTTCTTTCCACCTGGTGAATGTTAACTCTTCTTGTATCTCTGTTTTGGTCTCCGCCTACTTATGAGAAAAAAAAACCTTGCTCTTTAGTAACTACATGCTTCACTATGTTCACCAGCTAGTTGCTAATTTTGTCCATCTGTCAACAATGCTCATGAGGACACACAGGCCTGATCAAAACTGTAAAATGAAACACAGCTGAAAGATGTAAAAAATATTGAGTGGAGATGAGAGGAACTGCGGAGTTGAGCAACAAATCTGTCTGTGTGATTAAAACCTTGTACATCTCACAAGTTGATTAGAACAGCATTAAACAGAAAAGATCAAAGTAAGGAATTCATGAACTTGGCCAAGAATCTGATGAAGTGCTCAGTAACAACTTTTAAAACAACACAGCCATCCAGATTCAGAGCTACAGATGCATTTTGGTTAAGAAAAAATACTCCAAAAGTATTTAAATGTGATATCCAGCCCTGCAAGCGATGAACAATGATAATAAATGCCACTCACTGCCCACAAACCCTCATCTCAAAACAATTTAGGCTAATGTGCAGGATCGCAAATTAACTTTTACAAGCTGCAACTGAGCCCCTCATTGTTCCCTCCATCATTCCATGGTGTAAATCCACTCCCCCTCCACTCCCAAATAACCATCCACCCACTAAGCCAGGAGATGCCAGAGTGAATTAATGTGTGTTTGAAGTGAACGCCGCGCATGCAGTGTGTGCGATGCCACCATCAGCGCCAAACATTTGCTTTTGTTTTTCCGGGGCGGTTTTGGAGGAGCGGTTGGTAAGCCTGCCAAATAAACAGCACAGTTTTAATGATCGTGTGCAACCCACAAAACGATTATCTAATTACAGATCTAGTGTAGTGTAAAAACACCAAATTCTCTCTCGCTCGCTCTTTCTGGGGGCACCATGAAATGTCAGCGGAGAAATTCACCCACATGACTGAACAAAAAAGTCAGAAAACAACAGATTCTGTGATTGTTCTTGTTTGTCACAACCTTTTGACAAATAACAGTCTGATCTACAACCGAAATGACTGTACAAAAGTGTTTTTCTAATAATTAAACCAGGTCAGAATGTGAAGGAGTTAAAAGAAAAACACCTAACAGCACCTTAGCAGTGGCCTATAATTAACAAATCCTCAAAATGCTCTTGTTCTTCTGCTGTAGAAGGGAAATCAGTTCAACAGCACAGTGCTGTTCATTCCATGGCAGTAAAAAGGAAAGAATGGAGTGAGCTTGAAATCTGATCACACTGCAGCTTGTTCCACAAAAGCAAATACAGTGCAGAAAATATCCCAGTCAATGTTTAGTCAAAGGCAGCTGTGCTTCTTGGGATTTTGTTGTAGTAATTCCCATGTGTACAAAAACCCAGAACAATAAATTGCCATTTATGCCGTGGCACAAATCCTGTGTTATTCGATACCCACAGTGTAAAACAGCAAAACAAGTCCCTCCACATGGGCATGTTGAAATCTAAGAGTAAGAATCAATGAAAAAAGCTGCAGCTTGGTAAAAATGATTGAAATACAGATGAAATAGCTATGATTCCATTAGCCAGTGCAAAGCATGCAAGAGTAAATCTAGAAAAGAGTGTGCATTGATGAGTTTGTGCATGTAGGCCTGCACTTTGTGTTACCAAAGCTGCTGAAGTGCATCTTTGCTTGGCTCAGGGACCTGTGGCCTACTTTCTCCCTCTCAGACTCACCAGGAAAGTGTTTGTTCCCACAGTGAATCACCTTCTCAGTCCGCGTCAAGACCAAAGACGTTAGCAATCAGGCATGCGTAATAAAATCAAACCTCAGTTTGGGCTGAGAAGTTTCTCACTCAGCTTCATTACTGCCCCCTGGTGGTTGAACACTGCCATGTATGCCCTTTATCATGTCTCAGTCTAATCTACATACCTGCAGTATCCCATCACGTATTCAGAAGGTTCATCTATGCCAGTGCAAAAATGTTTTCTAAAACTTTTACTTTCCACTAAGAGCCAAGTGTACTGCAGCTTAAAAAATGCATGCAAACTGACAAAACAAACAAAAACTAAGAAAACTTTTTAACAATTTGTACAATGCATTTTTGCTGTTAGTGCTACTTATAGCATTTTTGTGTTGGATTTGGTATTTTAAAGCATTATTATTATTATTTTAATGGACACATCTTCTAAATATGTAACTTCAAAACACAGAGATGATTTTTTAGTGGTTAAATCAACCACAGTAGGGGGACTACTGGGGAATCAGTAAAGTAGCAGTGCATGTTTAGGGCCAACATACCTATCCACTGTAATACATCTACTAGATAGATTAGCATGATATGCTGTAAAGAAATCCCAGGTTCTTATTTGATGCATGCTATAGAGTGTAAAGAAGGTCCTTCATTATTCACATAAGTTAAACACACTTCATAGTTTATGGACATTGTATGAAATAACAGCACAAACACAAAGATTAAGTGCATTCTCCAGCGTTTACACAGCCCTGTGGAGTTAAGCAAGATGACTATGTTTCTGTTAGTGTGTTTTTGTGATATCTGAATCTCAGCTGGCACTGGTCTGTCCTGTGAAAGAAGTGCACACATTAGTTTGTCAGGTTCGGTTAAGCCAACTGGAAAATAACATTTTCAATTATGCAATCCCGCTACAGTGACTAACTGAAAGCGTGTTTCTAGTGTTTAGAGAGATTTCAGAGATTTTCCTTTTTTACCATGACTTAAGCATCTACCAGCTTTTTTATAGACCAAGAATTTCTATTTCTCAAGTTATTTAGAGTCAGGGTGCAGACAAAATACTGCAGTAGAGGGACAGAAACAAACCACATGTCATTCATACTTTATGTTTTTTGTCTCTTTCTCTTTCTTTCAGGACTATGAGTACCCAAACCACCCCCAGTCCACACAGCACCAAAAGAATGACCGGTGTCCACCTCCACCCCAGATGCTGCCGGAGCGGGCCTGCGAGGTGCCAGGCTGTCGCTCAGACTCAGAGTGCGAGCGCCATAAACGCTGCTGCTACAATGGTTGCATCTACGCCTGCTTGGAGTCTGTTCAGCCACCACCAGGTCAGCAGAACCAAGATTTGCAGAGACTAAAATTGGGCTTTAAGTTACTTCGGAGAGGATTTTGAGTTTTTGACTTCTACTTTTTTAGTCTTACGTATTTATGTGATTGCATTTTAATGATTTAGTTACCAGAAAATCATATTATTAATTTTTAAAAAGCATTAATCAGTGTTGTGTGTGTGTGTGTTTATGTGTTCTGAGCAGTGCTGGACTGGCTGGTGCAGCCAAAGCCTCGGTGGTTGGGAGGCAACGGCTGGCTGTTAGATGGTCCTGAGGAGGTCCTCCAAGGTGAAAACACACACCTGACCAGTCAGTGAGCTCAGCGGGAACAAACACTTGTAACTCTGGATAATCAGTTTGCAAGACTGAAATTCTCAGTAGTCCCACTGCAGCTTAGCCTTCACGAAATAAGCCTTCACAAATCCTTTAAATGCTAATGCAATCCACACTTTGCTCAGTGAAAAAGAGCAAAACAGGTTTCAATGAGCACATTTGCTGAAATATCACCCCAATTCTACCCACTTTGGGGCATTTGGTGACATTTATGGTGTTTCTAGGTTTTTAGTGCAATGAAAAAATCTTTAGTAAAAGTAAAATTTTAGTTACCTTCCTGTCCTCTACAATCAAAACTAAATATGCCATAAAAAAAGAAAAATATGATAAAGACAGACTCAAATACAGTGCTTCCATATGCATTTATGGCTGGGCATATGTTCTGCTAATCAGCCAGTTCTTCTTTCCTGAGTGAATATTCAAGTTTTAAGGAAGCATGCTAGCATTTCCTGTGGGAAACACAGAAGCAGGCCACTGGTGTTTATCATGTAATCTAATGCACAGCATATCCTTTATCTACTAGCTGAGGCCTGCAGTACAACTGAGGATGGAGACGAGCCTCTTCACTGTCCTACAGGATACGAATGTCACATCATCAACCCAGGAAACCCTGCTGCTGGCATCCCTAACCGGGGACAATGCATCAAGCAGCGTGGCAACTCTGGTATGGTTACAAGGTTTTTCATGACTTATAGCCGAGTTATTACCCACGTGATGGGTTATGGCCACAGTCTCCAATCTTGATTTAATTCTGAGCTTTAATTCATCTTTAAATTCATTCATACATTCACATTTAAACTCAGAATGCATTGAAGTATGGGGGGTTCATTTACAATAATGTCGAGAAAGAAAATCAGCAAAAGACAGGCACACAAACAAGAAGCTTGGATAAGAATGGCAATAAAATGATTAAAATAATAAAACCATTGAGATTAAACAGAGCATTAAAAATCTAAAGTGAATGAATCAACTAAAACATGCACCACTGGAGGTAAAATAAGACAAAGTTAAAAAACAAAATTAGCTAAATGAGTCAAGCTTAAGACTGCTGTTTGTTGTTGGCTTAAGGCTGTGTGTAATGGCAGGTTGCAGATGCACAGTGATTAAAACAAGATTTTCCAAGCTCAGCAGAAACACCTGCATCTGCAACGTAATCCAGTAATGAGCTTGTTTGGTAAGATCCCTCATTAAAAGACAGAAATAAAGTAATGTAAGCCCATAAAATACCAGAAGGGGCATTTTATATAAATAAAATCCAGAATATGTCATCCCTTACACAGAGTGAGGGCCACGCAATTTTAGTAAACAGCTCACAATGAGTGTTATAACTGTCAGCAGTAATAAATCTTAGTCCAGAATGACAAACAGCATCCAAGTGCTAAGGAGTCACAGCTGAGGCATGTGTAAAATGTCACCACAATCCACTACTTAATACTGAGAACTGATTTATTATTGTAATAATGAAAAAAACATGCCAAAATTTACTCACATTGTCTTGAAATGACATTGTCTCATCAATCCTAAAACTGAGATACTTGTACTCTGTAACTCTTTCAACATTTGTGCATATTTAAAGTAAAGATGACAAGATAAATAATTTAGTTTAGTTTGCATTAAGACCTAATAAAGACCTAATGTATGGTTATTTATGGACTTGTGAATCAGCAAAGCAGTATTCAAGGAAATTAACAGCAGAATTACAGCAAACAAAATGGTATCATCGGCGTAAAGATGTATATTTAAGTTACAGAAGAAACAATATGGTCCATATAAAGAGTGAACAGAACAGGCCCCAGGATTGAGCCTTGTGGGACACCTTTGGTAATTCTCACAAACGGAGATTTAATGTTTCCAGTAGCCACACAATGTTGTCTGTCTATAAAGCACCACATGCTCTTAGGTGACAGGTTTCTTCTTTTAAATAGATCTAAAAATGTACAAACTGGAGTGAGTTGGTAAATCAGGGAAAAGCCACAAGATAAGTTGATAATGAGAAGTTGAAGCTTTTGACCAGAAATACCAATCTAATGATTTAATCACAAGAACTTTACATTTCCAGTTGGTATCTCTCTTTTTAATTGTCTTTTAAACAAGCATTCAAAGTGTAGTGTGTATAATAAGGAGATATCAGGTATCATCTTTTTGTTTTGTCACTACATTTTGGTCATTTTATTCACAGATGGACGTGGCTTGAGGCACAAATACTTTAAAGACTACAAAGACTACTTGGGTAAGTAGTGTAAGTGGACAGCTTAACAACTATACAACTGCTGAATATGAAATAAAGCTAATCATCCTGACATCACAATGGCTTTTTTTCTGATAGGTACTGGTTCCAACAATGCAGTAGGCTACGAAAAACATCATCACAAGCACCTGGGATGAAGTATGTTTTCAGCCACTTTGAACTACTATGTCATATTAACAATCATCGGTGTGTTCCTTTAGACAAAGCCTGATGTTTTTTATTGTCTGCTCTCAGATCCACAGACCTCAGCCTTATCTACGACCATAACACAACCTCAGACAGCAGCCCAATCCTGTTTGAGCTGCTCACACCTTAACCAGGATCACATTTGACCTTTTTTAATTACACCTACAGCTGCTACCTCCTCTTTGCAAAGCCCCGTCTTGCAGTCTTTTCTTCAGTCACACATCTGAGGAGACGAGTCTGATGCATCTACAGCGCACAGCCAAAGAAATAAGTGCTTTATTCATCTCTCTGTCTGTGAAAGGAAGCACAAAGGGTGTTGATGCTGGAGCAAAGGAAGAGAGAGCAGGGTGTGCACCAAAGCTGTTTGTCAAAAATCTCAAAGGAAATAAGGAGCCTGTGCCATTTTTCATTTCTTTACAGGCCTCTCCCTCACTACAACTCATTCTTATTCTCACACACAGACATGCTCTCTAACCTTAAGGCTGGTCAGCAGAGAAAATCAAGACCATGTGGCCCTCTTACTGATTCTCAGAGGGGCTGTGCTCAAAATTCTTCTGAAATCTGGGAAGTTTTATAGGCTAAGACGAACAAAGTTCAGGTGTAGTCGGTGCATCGTTGAATCAAATCCAAATGTGATTAAATATTTGAACTAATAACTCCAATTAAAATAATTGGTACCATGTGAGTGTGTGACAGTTTTGTAGGATTTAGCACAGCTGTAGAGTTTTTTTTTCACCCAACAGATGGTGACTGTGACTTTATTGCTATGTGAAGCAATAGTAAAATGAGATAAAATAGTTTATTCCAGATGCTTATTTGAGAGACTTAAAAATCACATTTAAATAAGCCTACAGTTCAGTTTAGTACTGAAAAAACAAGTTTGGGGTCAACTATCCCTTTAAAATTAAACTCTGCATATATCATATCTGGATTTAATTTATGGAAATAGATTTTCTGAAGTGATGCCTTTAATTAAACAACAAATATTATCAGTTCAATATGATCATTCAAGCATTTCATAGTTTTCATGTGCGCATGTGTTTTTGTGTGTGTGTGAGTCATCTGGAGACAAAATTAGGTTCTGACAAACAAAATAATCTTCAGTGATAGTCCCTGATGCAGTACAGTCATGGTAACAGAAAGGAACTTTGCACAGTACAGATATTTAAAACTAACCATCTGTGTTATTCACAAACTCAACGTGCTTCAGTGAACTGTTCAGGTTTCATTGTCTCTGTTATAAACTCAAATGGTGCTCCGTTTAAATGCTGCCTATAATGATAACAGGAGAATAAGCTGGTCACGTGATAAGCTGAAGGTGTGAAACAAAAACATTCTCTGTGCAGAACTAAAGTGATGTGTGAATGTTGCTATCCTACTGGTGCTGCCTTGTTTATTCTAAATAAACCACATTATTGAAAGAGTTGTGTCTTTTTTTTCCTTGTTCCAAGTCATTTTGAAATTTGAAACCAAGCCAATAACTTATGATGGACATGCAGTATTACTGTATAAACTAGACTTCTTTTCTCTTCATGACCTCTTTGTCATCATTCTGTAGCAGTAGATTTATGCAATACAGCATTACTCAGGCTTTAATGTTTAATTTACAAGTAGTGGGATTAGTTAGTTTTCATAATAAGTCCCATAAACCTTAGGGAGTCTTTGCTGGATATCCCCAGGAAAAAGAAAAATAGTTTCCTGCTGTTACATTGACTAGAAATTAGCACAAAAGGAGGATTTATAAGAATGACTCTGGATAAAAACAACCCCGTATAAGGCATTTCAAATCTAAACCTCATGCAGTAGAGGTAAAAGGAGTTTTGGTTTGTGCAGTAGTCTGGCCAGAAAGGTCAAGGAAGGTGGTAGGCAAGCAGACTCAGCAGACTTCTGTGCAAAAGATTTGATTTTAAAGTGCTTCTCCATTCATGTGAGACTTAAAGTGACAAAGCAATACAAAAAAAATAATTTCAAAATTAACCTGTAGCTACTCGAAAAATGTACATTTTTAGCAGCACAGGCTTGCCTTTCTTCTCCTTATATATGGTGCTCAATTCACATCTTAGTCACTTCAGCCCTACCATCATACAGCATGGTGACCTACTCTATAACCTTGATGCAAACAAAACTGCAAACAACATCACTGTAAACACTACAAACTCGTTGGCATTTCTAAATGTCACCTTTAGAGGTAAAAATTTGGAGTCGCTACTAAATGAAGTCTTTTAAAGCAAAAGAAACATTCTTTCAAAAAGAGAAAAAAAACTCCACTTGGTCTGGCCCAGTGATGTCACTCTGACACTATGAATCCAGGAAGTGCCGGCCGGCCTCCTCCCAAACACTAGTACTGCATGGTGAGTCAGAACAAAGGAGTAAAGAAAGGTAAGTATGAACAAAGCAGCAACTAAACCACATTTGACCTGTAACTTTATAAAGGATAAATTAAACTAATTAATGGCTGTTTGTTTGCTTTACTTTAATATAGTATTAACACAAACAAGCCCGTGATAGGATGTGCTGCTATGTTACTTTGCTATGGTTAAATTATAGTAAAATACACATAAGGAAAACAGTATTGTGTGATGTGTAGTATGAAAATGTCAAGGGACAAGTGGTGAGGAAAAATTAGAGGCTACACCCACTATGTCACAGTCAAGTAAATTAGATCCATAGCACAAAATGTTAGGAGTCAGTTATGCACGTAGAGCTAAATAGCCAATTAGTCTCTCTTCTGTGGAATCGTGTTTAGTGACATGAGTCGTCTCCACAATGCCAGCCACCTCTCCCAATAAGACAATGGGCACTGCTCAGTAATGGCTCGAGGAACACGACAAAGAGCCCAAGGTCTTAATTCAGCCTCCAAACTTCCAAGATCCCAATCTGACTGAGCATCAGTGTGATGTGCCAGTAGGCCCCAACCTCCAACCTATTTGCTGCCAGCGTCCAGGTGCCAGACACCACAGGACGCCCCCAGAGGTAACATGTCCATGCACTGATAGGTCAGAGCTCTTTGACAGCACATCAGGGACCTACAAAGTATAAGTAGGTTGGTTTTAAAGTTGTGGCTAATCGGAGTACATCAATACAGAGCAGTAAAACACAGGGAATACAGAGTGAGGTAGTAAATGTTTTTAAAGGGCTATTTGTACTCCCATTGAACAACTAAATGTACTGCTACTACTACTATGTGTCATTTTACCAATATACCATTACTGCTTGCAAAATAATACAAGATAAATACTTGATTTTGGTGTTTTAAGTTTGGTTTCTATGGTGAAAGCTTGTGGCTGACATTTAGACAGGATAATCAAGTGAGCCAGTGTCTGCGTGTCTGTACAGGGAGGCAGGTGTTGGCTTTCAGTACAGTAGTCCTCTTGGCCATTAGGGGAGCTCTGTTTGGACTTTTGGGGGATAAAGCAGAGTATTATTTCACAATACAGAGACAAATCCCACATTAAAATTTCATGCTGTGGCCTATCAATTACAGTCTGAGTGCTTTTCTTATCCAGCCTGCAGCTTTTTAGGCCCACCACCACATTTACTTCACTTTTTCATATCTCTTAGCTACTTATTTAGGAAAAATGTATTCTTTAATTTAAAAACAAAACTGGACACGTTAGCCATGTTTACATTTTCAGTAACTTTATGAAAGAAAAATGACATACAACTCTTTCAGAGAGCATATTATGGCATGCACTTCTAAGAATCCTGGTGTAGTTTGAAATCCTGATGCAAAATTTGTACAGTTACAGGTTTGGTGGTGTCTTTACGCAGAGCTACTGACTGTGTGGCATTTACTGAGAGCTACTGTATGTGGAAAATGTATAGCCCAGTGGGTGTCCGTATCTCCCTTTTGTCCCGTACTCTCTGTCGCGCGCGCGCGCGCGCGCACCTAAGCACCTGCCTGAAAGCTGCGTCAGAAGAAAAAAAAAAAAAGGCAAATCAGACTGTCACTGAGCCATTTGCGTTTTGGATTAAACCGGCGGTGGTGATGCTCCAATGCGCAAAGGCTTTCCGCCGTGCGTAATTTACCGGCTTGGATACCCAAGAACTAACTTTTGGGCATGTCACGCGTGACCGCTTCATCATTGCCACCTTGTTGATTATTTCACCATGAGCGCACCGAACAAGTCATCAGAGAAAAGGTTAGTATGAAACTCTCTTATAAGTTTGTAGACGGAAAAGGGCATTTTGTTCAGTTTTACGTACAATATATCCATATTTTCTTTAATGATAGGTCTATAAATATGTCTATCCAGTAGTTTTCTGGATTTAAGAAGCATCTTCCTTTTGCAGTGATTACCTCACATATTTACTGAATAAAGCATGTATTTCTATTGAAAGTTTAGCACCAGAAACCGCTATAAAATGTTCTAGATGTGTTGTATATAAAGCAAACATATGCCCAGGAGGTGTCAGTGTAGTTTGTGCAAAATGCTGCTCCAGTGAAGAAGCCTCCTGATCCCACAGCTGTAACTGTCTATAAGAGAAAACAGCTCAGAAATTCATGTCATCTAAGCATGAATGTGGTTTTGATATGCATCCCATTTCACTGAGTCAAGGGCAGTAAGGGCAACATTAGTTCCTTTGTGCAAGAGATTTATTTTTGAACCCTGAATCAATGCGTATTGGCATCTTTGACTAATAGTTTCCGTTCACATGTGGTGTAGTTAAATTAAACTCATTTTTCCCCCCTTTGGACAGAATTGGATCCAAACATAAGCTGGAAAAGCAGGTTAAGGAGAGAAAATTCACCTTTCCACTGCTGATCAAGGTATGGAGACAGCAAGTAATTTCTGATAAATGTATCATTTGTCATTTTTGAAGTTGTTTATCACATCTTGGATAAGTTTTATTTTCCTCGCCAGCCTGACAGCTCAGTATATTACATAAGTTATAGTGGTTGCCATGTTTTTGTGGGGTGACGCTACGCCTCCAAGCAACCGAACACCCCATGTTCATCTGCAGGCCATTAAATAAATGGTATTTGGGTGATTATGTGGACTCAGCAGAAGTGATTTATTAGGGAACATGCTCTGCCTTGTGATGTTCTTGGCCAGCACGGCTAAACCATCTGAGAGGTGATCCGTTCCCGTTTGTTGGGAAGAGCAGAACTACCCAGCCCCAGGTCATTATAAGGCCACATACTGTACTACATCTGACGTCCACCTGGGTTAACCCTATCAAATCTTCTTCCTGGAAAGTCCCACAGCTTTCAGCTCAGCCCTACAAGGGCACATTCATGCAGCAATGGGCTGATTCACACCCCTCCCTTTCTGCATGGAAGGATTAGTGTGTTTCAAAGCCCCTCAGACCTCCCTCACCGGCTTCCTATGGGACACTTTTCTACTTACTGTTGATTAAACTTTTAATGCAGTTTGGATCTCTTCCATTAGTGGACGAACCAGTGGAGCAGGAATGACTAAATCCCTTAGATGTGGACACACTGCACAGGAGGATACGTCTCACTCAAAAGCTACCTGGGCTCAGGATTCATTCAGGATCTATTTATAAATACAGTCGGGATGGTCTGTTGAGGAAAATAGATGAATAGGGACGGAATGGAGCATAGATAACACATGAATATGGGGAAGAGGGACATCAGAGAAGTTTAAATGAAAGAATGGCACATTTTTGCATAATTGTGTGAGGACAGGTGGATTTTAATGACCTATGGGGAGCAGGTTAAGTCACAGTAATAATACAGAGCATTTTCATTCAAAATAAAGCAACCAAGCCAAACTCAGACTCATGTTTTCTATGTGCAGTGCTGGGTACTGCAGGGCGGATTGACTGAACTCGTCAATGCTCAAGTCCCAACACAGCCCGGCTTAATGCTTTGATCCCCAGACTTTAAAAAGGCCCCTCTTGCAGATATTCTCATTAATTAGCAATAGCTCTCCCCGCAGGTTGTTAAGCCAAAAGACACTCAAGATAAGAGCGCTGAAAATCTTTGAACATCAGAAACTGGATCGAGCAGTGTATCTAAATCATCATTCCAAGCTGTGACAAGTGGACTCCTCACTCAGCGTGTCAGTTCAAAAGATCTTTTCTAAGTTCGGATATCGATGCAAAGTATTTGCATCATTGCAGGATACTGACGCAAGCGGATCCTCTCAGCAGATGCACTGTATCCCTTTAAAACGTGAAACACCCCTAGACCGTGGCAGGCAGTAGGCTTTCATGTTTGTTGCTTTTACACAATCTGACTCATCGCTGAAGTCCACTTTCGTCACTGAAGCTTTCTTTTTATATCTTATGGTGTTGTCAGACTCCAATAGATACAGATATGTGCATAAAAACTGCATGGATGGCTTTAATTTGGGCATTCATCCACACACTGAAGCTTAATCTTGCAGGGTGCAGTCTTGAAACTAGGGCTGTAAAAAAAATATTTTTTTCATTACTGATTCATCTGCAGAATATTATTTTTCTGACTCTATTAATAGTTTGGTCTGAAAACAATCACATTACTGTTTATTAGGGCTCCAAATGGCATCTTCAACTGTCTGAAATGCATGATATTCAGTTTACAGTGATATAAAATAGAGCAAATAGTATCATTTGTGAAATAGTTACAGATAATTTTTCTGTTGATCAAGCTGTGATTGTATACTAATATAAATATACTGACATTACACGGTGTCAAATCATAATCCTGATTTTTTTTTGGTGTACTTCATGACGTGCTTTAGAGTATTGTTTATCAGGGCAGACCCATCCACCTGGCCCGGCCGTCACCCCCACGAACTGTGGAATAAGGAGTGTGTCGCCTTTTTATTCTGATGAACCCTGCCCCTGATAGGGTTTCTCATCACCGCTTTGTCCCTTGTTGACACCGGATCCGCTGAATTAAAGCGGGTCATTTAGAGATAGAGCTCACTGAGCACAGGGTTCACACTGCCACTTTGCTGCACATTGGTGACTGAGCATAAATTATGTTTCAACCTTCCCTGCTTATTTCTATTTCTGCGTGTGTTGGTGCGTTACCATGCGGTCTGCTTATGTCATGTACATGTTTATGCACGCATGTAGGCATCCGTGTCAGCCGGCAGAAACGCCTGTGACTTGTTGTCAGGGCTGTCATATGTTCTTGTCAACATGCAAACCTCCATGTTCCACTGCACTAAAATAGTCCCAGGCATAGCAACACCCTCACTGCTGTGGAATGGACTGTCATCTCACCACACATGGCTGTAAAAGCCTGGGCAGCGTTTTGGTCTGCCATAGCTGAGCCCATTCGCTCTACTGTGTCACAGCTGCAGGTCGCCATGGAGATGTTGTGGTGCTGCTCCACAGAGGATGGCTGGACTGAGACACACCTTGAGTCTGATAAACATTAATTGGCTCTACGAAGAATGCCGGGTGAACAGCCACCCAGGGAGTTTAGTTAATGAGTGCCCGGCTGGATGCATGCAAGTGTCTGTTTTCCTTTAACTATGAGTCATGCAGTTACAGAGCTGCAGGGTATGCCAACGTCCTCCCCCGTCGCACCCTCTCCTTCCATCTCCATAGGCTCAGGAGCATTGTTGTGTAATCTGGTCTTATCTAAAATATTGTTATATAAGAGGACCAGGCCGTTGTTGTGGTTTTGCCTCCTTCATATGTGCACAATGCAAGATTTTATGGCTATTTTTGAATCCTGGAGTCATTTTACAAATATACCAGAAAATGCTGCAACTAAAGCTGTCATTAGCAATAGCAACAATCATGCTTCAGGTTAAATTAGACCTTTAATATCTGTAAAGTTTATTATATGGGATTATTGTGGTTTTAAATAAAGGCAGATCAAGTTGACTGTCACCAGTCAATCAGCTTGCCATTGAGTTAATTGTAGATCCATCAAATTTAGAGGCAGGTGCTGAATTCAGACTGAATATTTACTGTAACTGCATTGATGAATAAACATATTTCACATTTTCTTTCTATTTGAATTCAGTCTTTTATATATTAAAAATGCTGAGACATTTATTTACACCTGGAAATAAAAGTTAGATTGA
>OMNN01023910.1:19457-38230 GCA_900302755.1 Chromis chromis
TTTGCTGTTTTTGTACTATATAATACAATTTCTTCCTCTTTCTTATCAATATTATTATTATTAATATTATTATAAAAGTAGTTGCCCCTTCAGTCATAAAGGTTGATAATTGTGTTGCATAATAAGGATCACAGTAATCAGGATCAACCCCTAAGCCGCCATGACTGTGTTGGTCTCACAGGCCAGAGTGTGTCAGTATATACCAGTAGAACCCGGTGAGCCAGGAAGGCCTGAATACCGATTCAGTTGATTACATCTGAGTCTCGGATAATAAAGCCTTTAGAATCTAAGACGGGATTTTCTTTACAGACTGGGACACTGTGTAGAACAGTATCGCCTTGTGTGTTTGGCACCCAAAGACGACAAACATCTCCGTCCTCATTGTCCACATCTGCCACGCGTGTCATCCGGTTAAATCCTGCAATTTGCACTAATTGTTACAATTTGAAGGCAGTGTATTGTCTGTCCCGGTCCTGCTCCGACATGGGGTCTTTTGTGTCCGGGTGGTGACAAAAGCGTATCACCGTGCAAAGTTTGTTGTGGAACGTGACAGGAGAGTCGGCGCGTTGGGGTCAAACAGGGCTGATGGCGCTCATCTTACCTGGGTGACGAAGCTCGCCTCTGAGCATCACCTCTGAAGCACCATGGAGACGGGGAAAAGGTTTCAGAGAGGCACTGATGGAAAATTTCAACCATAGCTGATTTTTGCAGTGGGTGGAAGATTAGAAAGTAGAGAGAGGATGAGGAGATGAATTCTAGGATACGATAAAACTGTAAAATGAAATGCGGTGACTTGCTTTGTGTTGACTAGAGGTTTTTGGTTCACTGAGGGCAACACTAGAACCATCTGCAGACAAGGTGTGTGGCCTCGGAGCTGCCACAGATGCCAGGACATCATCACTCAGACAGGCCTGACTGCATGAGCACATTGCCCTCCATCCTCAGGTTCTCAAACCTGGCAGGGCAGAGTCTGGGGCATTCAGGTCAGCACCCGCGCAGCACATGATAGGGGCTGAAGCCTTCGGTGTTGTAAGCATATTTAGTGCAGAAAATCTATGACACGCACATTTCGATTACAGAGTTCAACTCCGATAGACACACCTGCCTCAGCTGTCCTGCGACCGAGCCAATGATTTCACCTGATCAGGTTTATTGAAATAACAGCGAAGTTGTGCGTGGCGGGCTGAGCCAGGCATGGGGCCCTGGGTCAGGTCTCATTCCAGGAATGGGAAGCATCAGATCTTAGATGAAAGAATGATTAATGAGGTAAGACTTCTAACTCTATGACAATTTTGAAAGAAGGACTGCAAAGTATATAAATTATAGGCATTGGGGTCTCCGTAGAGGTTGTACTGGGAGCTGCACAGGAATGTTATCTCTTGGGATGTTGAGTGAAAACATGACAGAAATTACCTTTTATTTTATTTTATTCTATTGGAAATTAATTCTACCTGACTGTTTTGCCATCACCTTACCTGCATTTTCTAATTTCTAAGTTTCATACCCACAGAAAGCAGAAATATTTGAAATGATTTATAGAGAATTGCTTTGCAGGAATGTGATAAGAACAAAAACAGCACCTGCAGTACCATTTTCTAAGCCTTTTATTGATCAATTGTTTTTTGACAGCTGTGTAATGCAAAGGCTGAAGAAATACTGACAGAAAACTGTGGCAATAAGGTTTTCTAAGTACTGTCTATAGCTGTGTGAAAGAGGTTTGTTTTTAGTCACTGAGTGGTGAGAAGAGCTCCCAGAGGAGTCGTCTGATGCCGAGTTTTTTAAGCCATTTAGGCATTTTAATAAAAAGGGAGACACGCGTTTTGTCTGTGTTTTAGATTAGCCGCAAAAGTAAAGGATTTATTTTTTTTAGTCGCCGGGACAATGCTATTATAAACAATATCATCAGCTAAACAAGGCCACAGAAAATGACCCGTGGCCCAGTTCCGGTAATTTGTTTTGTGCCAGTCTGGGTCCCTGTCTGATAATAAAGGCAGACAGGCGGCTCTTGTATGTCTGTTTGTGGTTATTACAGTACATGAAGTGATGTGCGGCGCATTATAGAGCACGAGAGGATTATGTCTACTCCGCATGTAGGTGGTCTCGGCGGGACGGGAAAGTTGACACAAATTTGAGGTAGTAGGTCAACCTCCACTTCCAACAGCTACCCCACACAAACACACAAATTTGATTTTAAATGATCTACGTATATAGATAAGAATCCTCAGTAAGTAATAATCAAGGGAAAATTTAAGTTTTAAAAAAAGTATTTAGTGAGTTTATTCTGCAACTTTCTGTGCAAAAAATAACAATAATTCAGAGAACTAGCAACAAAAATTGTTGCTAATTTTTTTTTTAAATATATGAAGTGTTTGCTTTCATCAGTATTGCATTGCTTGGAACATGAGTTATCATGAAACTGTAGATGTTAAAATGTGTCTTATATGTGATTTTGCATACATATTCCATTTTGAGACACACTGTACATCAATATTGTAAAACATCTTTAGTAATAACAGTTATTATTTGTGAAGAAAATGTACATTTTTATCTTGTTTTGCAATTATTAGATGCAGCATTTTGATTTTGGACCATTTATAATGCAAATTTTTTTGCAATACTTGTTATTTATCAGATTAAAATCTGAGCTGCTGTGTTTACTTGCTTTTTACAGAACAGGATGTTCCACTAGGAAGCATTAACCCATTCAGACCTTGACATTGCTGCTCTACAATCAGACAATGATTTGTACTCTTGTAGGACACAACATCCTTTAAGATGTTTGTGTTGTTGTCTCACCCTCTTCACCCTGAAGCAGAAAGCCTCTCCATGTGAAGACCACTCAACTTTCAGCTGTGTCCTTGACTACAATCACACAAACACCCTCTTCTACTCACAAACTCTTTATGATAGAGAATGAGGGTAATCAGACAAACATTCAGAGTTTGTCTTGATTGCAATTACTTTCATAATAACAGCTTACCGGATGTTTATTCGGTGCTCTGCCTGTGTGTGGCTTGTTTATCAGTTACTATTGTTGTGTCTGTTGCCTCTGTGCAAATATCATCCTTTATGGAGCTGAAACTCCACACAGTGCAGATAAGAAGCTATTTTTAGCAAAAGTGGATTACTACAGAATATTTATTTCCACAGTTGGTTAAACAGACTGAGGATTGACCTCAATGTTCCTTAAAGTCTTGGTCCACTGGTTTTAGATTCACAGATAGCGGGATAGAAGACTAACACAAACATTACCACAACCACTTTGTCAGTCCGCACTTATTTGTAGACCAATTTCAAGCACCATTAACATGTCATGCGCCAGTCACAATTGAGCCTATAATCGCCTGTGTGTCTGCGAGTGTGTCTAAGTGCACGCGCTTGTGTCAACTTGTGAACTTGACCCATATCTCACGTGGTGACATGCTGTCACTGAGAAGCCGGCTGTCTGTCTAAAACTGCAGATGCTGCGGTCCACCTGCCAGCCAGGTCAAACTACCCACACACACGCCTCTGTGCCAAATGGCAGCAGACACTGACACTGTCTGCTTTGGCTAACAGCTCACCTCGCCTCACTTTGCCCCGCCTGGCAGCTGGCAGCGATTAGCCAAAAAGGCACAACAGAATGTAAGGCACCAGGTTACGGTCTTCTCAGAGGAGGTCATTTGGCCTTGTTCGAACACGGGCTCATCTGGTCTGGTGTAGTCAGCCCAACCACCTGCTGTTCACTCTATCCAGATCTGGCCTCATGACTCAGAGGAAGAGCCTGTCAAATGACTCTTTAATAACTGGGGGACGGAACCAATGCATTAAATATTGTAGATTAAAAACCTAGAGATAAGCAGTAACAGAAGAGATGCTGCAGCTACTGTACCTCTGTGTCATGTAAGTGTCAAAACAGGCTGAGTGGGCAGTAATGAAATACAGTACCCTGGTGCTTCATGCTACAGAAATAGCAACATTTTCCCTGTCACCAAAACATGCTGATTTACAGATTTTATTTTTGGTGACGGGGTGGAACTTGTGCGAGCAAAAGATACTTGTGCTTATGGAGAGCGTGGCCTTTACTACGAAAACAAGTCTTAAAAAGAAATGTTGTGCTGTAACCTGCCTAATAACCTGAAGTTAAGTAGACAGGAGGCACTTAATCATGTTTTAGACGTCTCCGGCAAATCATTCAGTCTTCCGCAATGAATAAGCAGAGCTAATTACAACATGATCTGCAGTGTAAAGCTCACAATCAGCCTCTGTCTTGGCCAGCAGGCAGAAGGCCAGGGGTAACTGGGGTCGGGTGGGATAAAGTATTTGTCAGCGAGACTGTAGCATCCCACAGGGGTTTGTAGCAGGTGGAGAAGGGTAGAAGAGATGGAGGAATATGACATCCCCGCTGAGTCTGTCTCTAGGATACCGTGGCGAGTGAGAAGGCAGAGGAAAGTTGCAGGCGTCTGTTGAAGCACATGGGAGGCCCATTAGAGCTTCACCTCCTCCTGTCTGACTTCCCCAGCCCCGTGAAGAGCACACCTGGGAGGGTGATGGTATCTGTATCCACATTACCTTTCTCTCCTTGCCTGTCTAGTCCCCCCCCCCAACACTGCACTCCCAGAGGCCTCTTTAACAGGAAACCAAGTGCCAGGGCCCTGCTGCTTCTTTCTACCGGCTCAGGATGGGTCCCTGGTTGAGTCCCGTCCATACGTCACTGGCAGCAGCAAAGACAGCAAAAGAGAGCGCTCCCTCACCGATTATAGCAACAGCACAAAGCAACAGCATCCTCTCACTGTCTGCCGGCAGTCTGCCTCTCTGTTCTGTCTGTATCCCGGAGCAGGGAGAAATAGTTTTGCAGGAGCCTGACGGAGAAGAAAGCGCAGAGGCTCCGGAGTCTCTGGCAACCGGAATGCAACCTTATATGAATAGATGATGCAGCAAAGGCAAGGCCAGAGTACAGTGGAGAGCTGTGAAGAATCACAGGAGGCTCTGCATTAAGAATTCAGTCCAATTTTCAGGATTTTTTTAAGGAGCTCATGGAAATGATAACTGAAGTTCACAGCATCAAGGTCCTGTGAGTTTGAAGAATGTTTGATCAAATGGAATCAAGGAGCAGCACCCTGATTTACAGGCTCTAGACTAAAAAACTACAGGAAATGCAGGCCCGGCATCATCATCATCCTTCATTTTCTATTTACTGACCTTCCCTCTGGCTGGAAACGGTGTCTAGAGGTTGAGGTGGGCTTCAGGGTGTGGTCGTGGAAGCATGGGGGAGATGTGCTATGTGGGAAGACGGGACCTCACCTGCCTGCTGTGGTTTTAGCCTCCTCCAGGGCTGCTGCTGGGGCAGGAACAGGAGGGTCCAACCAGAGGTATGTTCGCAGCCGGGGCAGGATTGCATTACATCCAGCCACACCCCGATCCTGTCTTCATGCCCACACTTAAACTCATCCATCTTTTGCTCTTTAACTTTCTATCCCGAGCTCTTAGGTGTTTATTTTTAGAGTCGCTCGCCGGTTTCTCGTTTTGTCTTATGTCAGCCATACATAATATAAACGCTCTTGTTGCATAACTTTGTGGTTGTCATGGTGCAGTATACTGTATCCGCGTTTGTTTTGCTCCAGCTCCTCTCATGCGTCGTCCAATGCGCCGTCACCTGGGTGACAAAATGCACACGGCAATAATGACTCTCCCAGGTGAACTGCTGCGAGGTTTACAGTTACCGGTGAACAGTCAGGCTGTAGCTGTTTCATCTTGTCTTTATGCCTGGCTCAGCTGTGTTTATTTTTAGCACGCAGAAACTGTATGAGAGTGGTGTCGATACTCTCGTCTAACTCCTGTTTTCCAGTCATGCTGCACTGCAGGGGCAAAGTCTAAATTCATGTCATAAGCATTATACAAACCAATATGAGATGCTTTTTTCCCAGTCCTGTCTATTCTGCTCTGGTTGTAATCAAGGTTTTATAAGATGAATACCTCCTACTGCAGCCCCTTGTCACTATTAATCAGATTTAAAGGAGCCCTTCCACTTCTGAGAGGACTGTTTGTTCGCTCTCTCCATCTTGTTGTCCCCCCAACCAATTCTCCTGAAGGGCCTCTCCACCAGCAGGGGCCAAATACACTCCAGGAAATCAGGAAATCATGAAATCGTGCGTCGGTTCTTACACTTAATACCAGCACCTTGCAAATGCCTGATCTGTGTTCAAAGATGGTGCTTTATGATTATTCAGTGTTTTTTCTTGCATGGCTAACTCCAAAAACACATAAGGGAATACATTAAAGGAGTGTAATAGGAACAGCAGGAGCAGCTTCCTCAGTAGCTGCTCATCCCCAAAGCTGAGGCTGATTACTGAAGTGGCCACCGCTGTTGCATAATAGCTGCTGTCTTATCATATTCATCTCCTGTACTTGTTGTGGGCTAATCATCGCATGGAGCAACTGAGTTGTTTCCCCTCCCGCTGTGGGGATTAGTCATTGGAAAACAAACGTCCTCTTCTTACATGTGCATCATGACAGTAATATGGTGTTAATGCTGTTATGTCAGGTTTCCTGTTACGCTGAAATATAAGATGCAATTTCTCATATCAGTGCTGTCAGCGGAGACTCTGGAACAGTTTGCAATGTTTTTCTTGGTTTTATAAAGTTTTGGCTCGAATGTACCATATTGAGTTAAGCCATCGGTTGGTGTTTCAGCATTTTTTTCTCCACAGGCTCAGTATTAGTTTCTTACTGAGTGGTTCCACTACAATTTCATTTCATTTTCATTATAACAGATTATATAACAGTTTGTATTTTGCACAAAACAGGGACAGAAATAGCAAAAAGGCTCCAGGAGCAACCTAGTTTCCAGAAGTATTTCATCCACACAGTATTTTTACTAGATCTATTTGAGCAGAGCTGTTAAGGAATTCCTAAAGAAATGCACCCCATTCCTCAAAAACTGTATTCAACTTTGGTAATTTTTTTAATTTTGTGATATAATGCAATTTGCTGCTCCAGCTCAATCCCACAGATTTAAATTGGATTTCTTTCACTAGAAGCATTAGAAATGGTCGAATTAGTTTCATCTGACTGAAGAAAGATGAGATTTCTAGGGTGGACATTGAGACTGACTGCAAAACTGAGACTCTCGCAGATCTCAGCTTGGGATCGAGCAGTCTTCACATATCATTTACTGTATCTTAAGTGCGCCGGAGCAGCAGTGTGGCCGGGAAGTGCGTGCGTCGGTGTTAAAAAGCCTTCTCTGTACAGCAGCGTCGGTGTTGGAGAGCGCATCAGTCACTCAGCGTGGTGTAGGTGGACGACAGCAAACGGGTGAAAAAAAACAAATCTATATTGGGAGAGCCCCAGCTGTCAGCGGCAGAAACCTGAACAGGTGGCTCCTCCGGCGTCTTAGCAGAACGTGTCAAGGCGCAGAGACCCTCAACAGCTTGTCTCCTTCGCTAATCTCCCCTCTGACGACAGCGCACTTACCCGCCGCGCGTAAAACCAGGAGTACCGGCAGGTTTGGGTTTTGTGAGAGCGATCAGTCCGATCAGTCATCGGGATTCTACTCGTCGGTGTTGACTCAGAGCTCATCACGAAGTTGTTGTGGAAGTGTTTGGAATTCGCAGAGTTGGATATTATGAGTCTTTCTTGGATTTTATAATTTTTTCTTTTTTTTTCTTTTTTTTTTACTCCTGTGTGTTTGGATTGTCAAGGCAAGACACTGAAAGCACAGCATGTTGCCAGAAATAAACAACAAGGTGAGGCACTGTTGCTGGTTGGTTTGACCGTCTGGTTCATAAAACAGCAATTTTATGTAGTTAATTGTGCTGTGATTGGTACTGGAGCTTATATTGTTGTCAATTTATTGCAAAATTGCAAAACTGAAGGAGGATTTTCTTGTAATTGCTGGTTTAATGTGATTATCTCATCTAAAACAATGTTATATTGTCATAATATGCTTTATGTAATACACCTCACCTCCCATTATGCCACTTAAATATTCCTGTTTTGTGTCAGAATGTGCATTTTTTTCATTCATTTTCATTTATTTGCCTTAAATTTTCCATGGAATGAGAGATACTTTTGCCCAGATACAGGGCTAACGTCCAGGCTGATTCCATTTTTGGAAAAAACCCTTCTCAGGTATACTTTTACAATGAAACCACAGCAAAAAAATCTACAATCTTCTGCAATTCGTGCCAAGACTATCAAGTCATTCTCACTTTGATATGATTTCCATTTTTCCTTCCAGCAAGTTTTCCCACTTGAATTCTCATTCTGCAATCCGCCCCCTTTCTGCTGACCACAGGCCAAGTTCTGATGAAAAATCTGATCCATTTCTATTTCAGTCGTTGTTTAGCCTATACTTATTTCAGTGTTTGTTGTGCTGACAGATTCTGTAAGTCTATATGCGTTCTGGTATATTTTTCACACCTTACATGGAAACTGATATAAATTTAACCCCCTCGCCGTTTTTGGATCTTAAAAGATTTTCAGCTTTTTTCTTTTTTTTTTTTGCTGTTCTTACATACAATAAAAAATCAAACATATAAATATTTGCTTTGACTGATTAACACTCATTTAGTGTTTATCACATGGATGGATCGTTAAGTGCAGCTACTTTGCAGGAATCCTTTTCCCGTTGCGGTCACATTCGAGGCCACCCGGGAACAGCTTGAGATGTGCAATGAAAATGACAGGTTAGAGTGATAATACGCTGAAAAATGACTGTGCATGCCTGACAGATGATAGTGTAAGTGAGCGGTGTTTTACAGTTTGTTGATGTTACTCCTGGTTTTATTGCTTTGGTTTGACCCTCTGACCAACTGACCCTGCTGGGGGACCTTAATGAGCCAAAGCTGCTCTCGTATAATGGCTGGGATGATCCTAACTCAAGCAAAGACCCCTGACGCATGCAGAGAGTCAACATTGGTGATCACTTTTGTTTCCTTGACCTTGTTGTATTTGTTTACTCAGATGACTTCATTTGACTTGCAGGCATTGAGAACAAAGGTCCCTTTTCTACATATTTTCCATGTGCACTGGATGTTGTGAACCCAGGGAAGACTTTTACAGCATCATACAATGCAATTTCACCCAAATCTGTCTTTAAAGTATTCTATTTCCTCCACTGTGTTGTGCAAACTTGAATTCGAGAATAAAAAAAGAGTCTGTGTGAAATACTACATTTGCTCATTCACTAAATTATTTTTACCCTAACAGCTGCCTCTCATCTCCACTACATGACTCGAACTGCGATCAAAACTTGGTTTAGGTTGTTTAGATGCTCATATGCGTTTGTGACGGTGGAATAAAAGGTCAAGAGTCACCATTTTTCTTTGGCATGTGGGCACAACTTATGATGTCACTGGGTTTCCACTGGCTCAGTGCTCATTAGCCAGGCTTACAGCAGGCCTTTACAGGTGTTGTGTTAGAAGCCAACCTGCCACTGTGACCTACATGGCACCTGCTGTCACCCACAATGCTCTTGAGATTAAAACATCACCACATATTTGCACCCTACTCTTGTTTGGCTATATTCTTGTATCAACTTTAATGTGAAGAAGAGAGAAGTCAGGGTTAGTTTTCGGAAAATGTCAAGAGGTTTGACAAGCAGAGTTGACGAGTCAGTGTCTGATTCAACTCTGCTGAGCTCGACGGATCAGACATTTCCCCTCTTTTCTCTGCAGTGCCACTGACCCGATGTTGCTTTTGCATCTCAATCAATGGCCAAGCTCAGGATTATGATTGGGAAGTTGTTTCCTATGTCGCACCCATGAACAACAAACCACTCAGCCTGTCTCACCCCGCCTCCCTCCATTGCCACCAGGCTGTTAGAGTGAGTTTAGCACGTATCCCCATATGAGGCTAAGCTTTATTTCACCCATATGGTGTCGCCCATCACAGCTGCCCGCTGATTAATAAGGCACGTGTAAGCTGGCTTGGTGCTGGAAAGAGGCGTGCACAATCATGCCAAATGTGTTTTGTAGGTTTTTTTTAGTGTCCGGAAATCTGTTGTTGTTGTTTTTTATTCTCAGCTTTTCTTGCTTCCCTTTATCACATTTACTCGAATGGATCTCCAGGCTCGGAGACACGTGTACACCTACTGCCAGGCACATGGACGCACACCTGCTCAAAACTAGCAGGTACACAGAGAGGGTACTAGAAAGTGAGAGGATGGTTGTTGCTGGGTTTTCTTTGCAGAACTAATCTATTTTTGGATCACTGTGCATTATTTTTGCTCATCTGGTTTCCACCCCGCTCGGCTTCGCCCAGAGGCTGTGTGTTTCTGAGCAGGCTGGAGAATCTCCAGTCCGCGTGAACACAAGAGGCAATTTCATTACTATTTCACCACTTTAATCCGTTTTGGTGTAAAGGGATTCCTAAATCTGAATTAGAGATGGTGTGGTAATGCATCACGGTATATAAAAGCGACTGCAGACGAGAAATAAGGCTCCCCTTTGTGTCTATTTTTAAAGGTGGCTATTTCTCCCTTCTCGTTTTGTATTGTGTTTTCTGAATCACTTTCCTTCCTCCCACAGACATCACGACCGGAGGCCTTCCCTCACCCTCACAGACTCCCAGCAGAAGGCAACCGTATTGGAACAAATCGACCCTGCTCACAGGTCAGTGCTTCCCCCTCTGCATGATGCTGTAACAGCTGACCCTTAATCGGAGCGTGTTGTATCAACAATGCCACATTTTCCCTGTTGTCTTTAAATAGCATGCGCCGTGCTTGAATCAGTGCACCAACACCTAAAAATATGGCTCTTTTTCTTTTCATGCACATGTAACCCAGGATTAGACGAGCATCACTGAGCATTATTATGCTTTTGCAGACCTGCTCGTTCTTTTCAATGCAGGTCATCTACACTCGTTATTTCACTCCTGCAATCTCAGAATAAAACACCGATGTAACTGTGCACATCTGTATGCACACGTGTGGTTATGTCATGTAACGCATCGCAGATTTCCAGTAATGCAAGAGCATCTCATTTAAACAGCATGCCCCCCAGTTATGTACAGGCATGTAGCTGTGTTTACTTCCTTTGCCTGTCGTGGCAGGTGCTTGTGACTATATTTAGCCCTATCTCTATGCGTCATAACCAAGTTGGCAGATCCTGCAGCAGCTCTTAATATATCAGAAATATCAGAACTATCTATACTGTATACATGGAAACAATTTTTTAAAAATATTTTTTATGGAAGGCTATTAATAATTAATAGGAAGGAATTTATTATGTTAATACATTGCTAAAGGGTACGCAGTGGCATGCTGGGTGTAGGAAATCTGTTGCAGCTTAAGAAATGAGAAAACATGCTTTGAATAGACTCTACAATGCCTTTATCTTGTCACTGGCACATTTCTGTAGGATATTTAATTTTCTCCGGAGGACTTGGCAAAAGGACAGAGGTCTAATTTTGCCCATCACTCCCAGGGCTGAGCCCTGCAAGGCAGTGACACGTGTAATCGTGCTCTCGGAGCAATCAGGGTGGCAGTCAGAGAAAAGCAGGTTGCTGCACTTCATCTCCCCCACAAAGCCGACGCTGACAGGCCCTGTCGAGACGCAGCCTCATGGGGATTTGTCCCCATTTTACTCTCACCCTGATCAGTAATTCCAGCCGCTACCTGCTGGGGGTCCCGGTCACCTGAGACTCCACAGACGAGATGTATGTAGGGAGGCAGCTAACCGAAACTGACGAGGTGCAGCCGGATACAAACACATAGTCATGAAAAAGTGAAAGAGGCTGTAACAAGCTTGTACCTATAATGTGAAAAGAATAATATAGTTAGATTACACACTTGCTGACTAACTCTTTTCACCTTCGTTTACAATTGGATGCTTCTGTATTAGTTATTCTATTGTACTGAAATGCAGAGTGACCAGAAAAACATCTTAAAAATCCCCTAGTTGTAAAAAGTTGGTGACCTTACCACCTGCTATCCTGCCATCCGCCACCCTAACCTCTCCTGCTATTCCCTCCCGCCTCATCCCCACTCCCACCTCAACCAGTCGAGGCAGATGGCTGCCTTCCCTGAGCCTGGTTCTGTGGGAGGTTTTTTTCCCTATCCTAGGGATTTTTTTGTTCCTTCGCTGACTGCTTGCTCAGAGGGAATCCAAAAGCAACTTTAGGTTTTCTGTTCTGTGTATATTTCGTAAGGTCTGTACCTTACCTGTGAGATGACATATGTTGTTAATTTGAGCTATAGAAATAAAATTGAATTGAATTGAATGTAATTAAATTTCTTTTGTAGATTGACTGATAAAAAATTTGAAGCTTTTGGACCTGAAAGATTTTGCTTTCATCCTATGACCCTTTTTTTTTTTTTTTTTTTTTACCTTTGTCTCTGTGTTTTGTTACTGAAGTCAATGCAATTAAAACATTTTATTTGAATTGCAGAAGTTCAGCACTGGTGTAGGGACCCTGCCTCAGCTTGAGCCACCAGTGGTCCAGGTGGTGGTCAGCAATGCCAAAAACCAGCACCAGCAGTCAGACAACATCCTGCCCCAAATTGCCAACAAAGGGGGTCAAAACAACTATCAAACACACCCGGTAAGCCTCTCATTCACTCAGTTGTTCTTGTTTTGTATGATAGTGTGCCAATAAGCTACTTTATGCAATTCAAAACTGAGAAAACCTAATAAAGGCCGGTCTGTAATTGCATTAGCTCATCTTTGCTTATAACAGAAAGTGATTCTACGTGTTGTTTAACAGGACGAGAGGCCGAAGCCCGCTCAGCAGTTCGCCATGCGCTTCGGTGCTGCAATGGATAAAGTGTCAGTCTCCCGCAACAGCAAGATTTTCAGCAACAAGGTGGAGAAAGAGAGAGCATATGAAGGACAGAGGTTACCCATGTCACCGATAGGTATGTGATTATGGATCAGAGTGCAGTGCAGCTGATTCAGAGAGGTGCATAGATGTAAATTCTCATTTTGAATCCACTGTGGGTGTTATTACACAAACACATAACTAAGTGATATTTTTGATTCTCCATGCTGGAATGTAAATAGCACGCTGGCTTTGATAGTTCACAATCCTCTGCACTTGACAGAGGTGTTACCAATACGATAGTGACTCATCTCGTCCTCCTCCGTCTTACTTCCTCCTGCAGAGGCATTGAAGAACTTCCAAGACCGGCTGACAGAGTTTGAGCAGGAGGAAATCATGGACTATGCAGAGATCTGGTTCCTGGGTTTAGGCTCCCAGAAGATCGAGGGTTCCCAGGGAGCACCACAGAACTCTGGATTTGATGACGAGCACGGGAGCTACATCAGGGTGAGGTTCTAGTTGAGGAAGTGAAGGTTCATATCAGTATTTCACAGGTTTTATTCCATCAGGCCTCAGTTGGGACAGTATACATCATAAATTATTATTTTACACCAGTAACTCCCAGGTGACTGCAGGTCTCAGTTCACGCTAGAATTGTATAAAGTCAGCTTCCAAAAACTATCATTTGAGATGAGTCCAGTTTTTCGTCAGTTATGTTATTGTTTCTTATTTACACAATTGTCAGAATAAACAGATTTTTGACAGTAAACAACATTCACAAGCTTTGGCATTGAAACTAAAGCCTGGCACTAGCATTAAACAAACAAATGAAAAAGGCATATGGTAACATTTCGCATTAAAACTCCTGAGTCATACATGTCAACAGTTTCCAGAAGCACTTGAGTACACTAAAACAGTTTTCTGAACATATGCGGAAGTCAGCTTTGTCATAATCTAACCCTTCTTGATCCCCTTGGGGAAATTCCTTCTCTGCATTTGACCCATCCTATTCAAAGTTAACCTTAACTATACATACTAGGAGCAGTGGGCTGCCACGGTGCAGCGCCCAGGGAGCAGTCAGGGGTTAAGGGCCTTGATCAAGGGCCCCACAGTGGTGGTGACTGGGACAAGCAGTTGCTCTCACTTTCCCACCTCAACCTCTTGCAAGTCCGGGGGACTCAAACCGGCGACCCACCAGTTGCAAGTTCGCTTCACAAACCACTAGGCCACCACTGCCCCTAAAACAAAAAACAACAACAACAAAAAGAAGAGAAAAAAACACTACATTTGAACATCTAGCAAATCTGAAGAAAGTAAAGTGTGAAGCACTGTAAAAAAGAAAACTAATCTGTAATTTGACAGATTTCTTTCCTTTCTAATTAACTTGTTTCCCCTGTATTTTAGAAAAGTATTTTTTTTAAATTACAAAAATATAACTTTCAAATATTTTGTAAAATAAAACTAAAAATATTGAAAAAAGTAAAGCCTGTTAAAATAAGTTAGCAAATTTATTGTAATTTCACAAACATTTCCTTTATATTTAATAAATAAAATTGTTAAATTCAAGTTTAATACTGTAAATATATATTTCTAAAATCAGATACAATTTGACAATTAACAATTAATGAATGAGAGATAGTTTCCTTCATTAAACATTAAAAAGACAACAACATACACATAGTCTCATGTCAAATTAAGGTGAGAAAATATATTTGAGTTCTGGAAAATTTTATGTATTTTATAAAATTGTTATTTTCAGTTAATTTACAGTATTTGTTTTGCCAGCCTAGCTTCCGAAATATAACTTCTTCTTTTTTTACAGTGTAAAAAAAAACTATCTGATTCATTTAGAACTACTGTGATGCTTCCTTAAAAGGCTTCTAATTATCCAGAGTTTTGGTCAATCTATTTATAAGCACATCTATATAAAACACGTGCAACAATGCATAGACATGAAATTTGAATATAGTGATAACATAAATATATGAAGTGGAAATGTGTGACATTTACTCAAACACACATAAACATGCTTTCGAGCTTCCTAATCTGAACCGTACCTGACCAGATGCCTTCACGTGACCTTAATCCAGCAACTACAGGCCGTGAACTCCCTGTTCAATGTGACTGACTTCATTGTTTAATGCTGTATACAATAAACTGCTCCAAGGTCGCAAACCCTGTAACGGCAGGATTAACTGACTTGTATAAATCAGACAACTCAAAGGCAGTCGTGTGTCAATAGACAATGAAAGAGCTGTTCAAGGCTGAGTGACTGACCATTGTTTAGACTCTCATATGTCTATTGAGGCTCATCTCACCGAAACCGCTTTGACTGACAGTTACTGCAAAGCCACAGGACAGTTAATACTGTAGCTGCTACGTGCACAGAAAAGGATACTGTCTGCATCCTAAGAGTGCAGTGTCACTGAGTGCATAATGTGTTAATACATTTTGGTAATTGCATTGTTTTGATTTATTCATATAACTCCTTGTTGGTGTTAGTGATATATATAAGTAAATAAATAAATAATGTATTTATTTACTTAAAAATAAATCTATATATATATATATATTTATTTATTTATTTATTTATTTCAGGTACGTATTACATAATAGTGAAATCTGCTCAGATATTCACAGTGCTCCTCTTCTGGTTCTTCCAGGTGCTGCACGACCACATTGCCTACAGATTTGAAGTCCTTGAAGTGATTGGGAAAGGCTCCTTTGGGCAGGTCCTGAAATGTCTGGACCACAAGACCAATGAACTTGTAGCAATTAAGATGATCCGCAATAAGAAAAGGTACGAGCAAAACTTCAGAAGTAGCATTAATTAATTTTATTTCAGATTCAAATCATCAATGTTAGGCCATTTAAAAGCACATTCTGTATTAGTTAACGCATTTAAAATACTCTGTGCTTTACTAGATACTCTATAGAACAAATTATTTGTCACATTCAAAGAGTCAACTTTTGGCATTCATTTGAGATCCGATACCCGCTTGTGAGTTTTCTCCCACATGCCTGCACCATGATCGTTTTACATTTTAAGAGTCTGCCAAATCGTTAAGACCTGATTTAGCATGATAGAAGTCGGCACCTCGTGGTGTCATCTTACCCATGCTTCCTCGCCGAAGGATCACAGCGATTGCAAAATCCTGTAGGTTAGATCTGGGAGCCATCAGGTCTTACCGCTACTTCAATAATGCAGAAAACAAACCGGGTGCAAACTGCCAAAGCATTGCCTCAGAAGAACTCTCCGCTGTGTCAGATGGCTATCTTAGATCTGATTTCTCCCGAGGGTAGGATTAAGTATGGTTGGCATGAAGAAATAACATCAAAACCTGCAGCAGAAATGTTGCATTATCTCAATTTTTGCACGTCAGTTTGACGTTCAAAACAATTTCAGGCTCTAACACTTGCAACTCTGTCTGCAGGTTTCATCACCAGGCTCTAGTGGAGCTGAAGATCCTGGACGTCATAAAGAGGAAAGACAAAGACAACCTCCACAACGTCATCCACATGAAGGAGTACTTCTACTTCCGAAATCACCTCTGCATCTCCTTTGAGCTTCTGGGGTTAGTACACATTCAGCAGAGTCGTACAGGAGAATATAAAGACGTCGCTGAATAATTGATCTTTTAATCAAAGGTATTCAAGGTGAACCCCCTTCCTTTCCCAGGTACAACAGCGGGGTGTGAACACCGCGCTTCTTATCAAGGCCACTTCTCATCTGTCTCTGCTCATTACTTTACTTCTGTGTAACCGCAGCCATTCAGGAGTTAAGTGATTACCTGTGTACCTTAAGCCATCTGTGTTTTTGCATGGATCGCCACCGATATCTATTTGAGGGGGGATAGTTTTGTGTATCACTCTGGCTGAATGACCTTTAGAGGACGTCTTGGACTGCCACCTTGTCTAACATTACCGTCACTGAATCCTTTAGTTAAGGCCTTGATTAGAGCCCTATCTTTTACCCCCTTCTTGCTTCATGGTGTGAAGGATCCCGTTGCACAGTCTAAAGAAGTTTGTGTTTATCACGAGGAGCAATAAATGGCAGGAGGATACACTCTATATATCTGTCAGCCGCTGACTGCGAGCACAATCATAGATTATTTCCAAGTATGTGCTCGACAGTCAGCGGGTGCTTTATGATGGGTGTTGAGTGGCGTTAAACTTAGCAGGATTCTTTTTTCGGCGCGTTTATTTGAGGAACAGGAAGAAAGTTATTCATGTGGTGCATCTTTTTATATGTTGAGCTCAGTTGACTGTGTTTTCCCCTTGTCATACATGAACAAAGTATATTCACAGGAGGAAGAAAAGAAGAATGTGAAAGGACAAACATTTTCTTTTTGTTTTATCAGCATCGTGAACTAATCAAACATCACTTTTTTTGCCTCTCAACAGAGTGAACTTGTACGAGCTCATCAAAAAAAACAACTTCCAGGGCTTCAGTCTCGCTCTCATCCGTCGGTTCGCTCATGCACTTCTCAGGTGCCTGCAGATGCTACACAGGGAGAAGATAATCCACTGTGACCTCAAACCGGTACTGACTTCAATAGCATCTGTAATACCTGAAGCTGTTTTTACAAGATAAATTATGGGGCTGATTGAAGTGAAGTGTAGTCGGGACCACACCTTTGCAACCACTGAATCACTGCCCTGCCGTTGTGTTGCACAGATTATATTTGTGGATTGTGCTCCATCTTGTGGAGCATCACAATATTGCAGCAGCACTATATAAAAGCAACAGTGTTTGAATGTGTGTGCATTTACTTCTGCACAGGAGAACATCCTGCTATCTCAAAAAGGGCCAGGGAACATCAAGGTGGTCGACTTTGGATCGAGTTGTTATGAGCAACAAAGAGGTAAAGACATATAACTCTGTAACTTTTTAACATGTCAGAATACTCACGGAAATCTAGTCTGAACTTACACACTTGCACACTCCCTCATGCAAATGGAAATCCCAAATGTCACTGGCCTACCCCCACAGGAAAATGCACCCCACCACATGGCAAAAACATCAAACAATCAGGAACATGTCGAGAAACATGACAATGGCCCAAGATGTTGATTTGACCTCCAAACTTCCTAGACCCCATTCTGATCAAGCATCAACAGGATGCAGTGGAACAAGTTTGACTGACAGACCCCATGGCACAACCCAGAGTACCCAAAGGATCCACTGCCAACGTCCTGGTGCCAGACCCCATAGGACACCCTGAGAGGTCCTCTTGTCCATGCCCAATGGTTCAGAGCATTTTTGACCACATAAGGGGGACCAACACAATATTAGGCAGGTGGTCATAATGTTATGCCTGATACATACATACATACATACAGAGTTCTCCGTTTGCTCTGACCAGTGCTAGACTTTATCAAACATATCTGTGTTTAGTTTATAAACTTCAGCAAGAAATTTGCTGAGAAGACACTTTGGGAGTTACGAGTGCATATGGTGGCTAAAATAAAGTCAGGAAGTGCGTCCTAAAGCATTTTACCACGGACATTGCTAATTAAGAGAATCCGGGTGACAGCATTTCTACTTGAATAAGATATTTCGGTAGCCTCTCCAATCAGCAGCACTGTCCTCCCTAACCTGACCCCTCCCTTGTTTTTTCCTCTGTTTTTCTCTGTCCTGTCGTCATCTGACAGCAACAACAACAGAAGCAGCAGTGGCAGCAGTTGTGACAGTGCCAGAGGCCACGCTGCTCTGCCACACAGTGATCTGGCAGTCTGTTGCCTCCTCCTCCTCCTCCTCTGTCTTCCCCCCTTCTGCCTCCTCCCCCGGCTCCCTCTCTGTCTCAGCTGATAGACACCTGAGCAAGACAAGGGGTCAACCTGGCCACCAAGCATGTTGGCCCACTTCCACCTTTTGAGCGTGGGTAACTCTGTGTGTGTGTGTGTGTGTGTGTGTGTGTGTGTGTGTGTGTGTGTGTGTGTGTGTGTGTGTGTGTGTGTGTGTGTGTGTGTGTGTGTGTGTGTGTGTGTGTGTGTGTGTGTGTGTGTGTGTGTGTGTGTGTGTGTGTGTATAT
>OMNN01023911.1:0-23070 GCA_900302755.1 Chromis chromis
ACCACCTGCCTAATATTGTGTTGGTCCCCCTTATGTGGTCAAAAGTGCTCTGAACCATTGGGCATGGACAAGAGGACCTCTCAGGGTGTCCTATGGGGTCTGGCACCAGGACGTTAGCAGTGGATCCTTTGGGTACTCTGGCTTGTGCAGTGGGGCCTCTGTCAATCAAACTTGTTCCACTGCATCCTGTTGATGCTTGATCAGAATGGGGTCTAGGAAGTTTGGAGGTCAAATCAACATCTTGGGCCATTGTCATGTTCCTCAAGATGTTCCTGATTGTTTGATGTTGTTGCCATGTGGTGGGGTGCATTTTCCTGCAGGGGTAGGCCAATGACATTTGGGATTTCCATTTGCATGAGGGAGTGTGCTTGTTCTGGGACAATGTTTATTTGGGTGTCTAAGTCTCATCAACACGGATGTTAAAATCCAAGGTTTTCCAGCAGAACACCACATAGTACCAATATGATCAATGTTATTCACTTCACCTGTCAGTGTGTTGTGGCTGATCAGTGTATGTCCTTTAACACATTAATCTAATGTGACTTTAAATGTTATTACATAATGTGAAAAATGCATTTTAGGCTGTGGTGGTGTAGCTACTGGACTGTTCCTAATAGTTTCCCCCCTCTTGTATTTTAATGGAGTGGACAATATATCAGGAGTATACAAATGCATTGCAGTCCAGTACCATCCACTCTGACCTCAACAATAAAAACGGCAATTACTGAAAATGCTGAAGCATTGTGAAAGTAGGATTTGAGCTGTTGTATTGGATTGCATTAGATTTCACAGGTGTATCTAATAAAGTGGCTGGATGTTCATGCCATTTTGAAAATTACACTTTGAGGTGTCACACATGGCTGTATTGACAAGTCTTTCCCACTAGGGGGGGATGTCACATATAGGATAGAGTTCCTGTTGTCTGCTTGTTCTGCCAACATGGCTGCAGGATCACTTCCACAGCCACCTGCAACCTGGACCGAACTGTGGTGCAGCAACAGGGTTAATTTCATCTTAAAGGTTTGTACCAATTATATAAAGCTGAGAGAACAGAGACAAATGGAAGAGATCTGTGGCTGTTATTCATGAAGTTTGTGTGTTGGTTGCAGTCTGGATTGAATGTGTGTCCTCAGTTTGTTAAGTGATTTTCTTTTCTTTTTTAAAAATGCTAAGATAAGAAATAGTGTCTAAAGGGAGGAGGCCCTCTGGAAGGCTGCTCAGCCTCCTGTCATCTCTGGGATTGCAGAGGTCATTTGAGTTCATGAAGAGTGAGTAAAGATCATTTTCAGAACAAAATTCATTTATTTTGATCACAAACCACTGAAAATTAATAAAGATCCCTCTGGTGATAATCAAGTTTTAAAGTTGTTAACGTGTCCATATGGCGTTTTTTATGTGCTAGAAGACAAATCATAAGCCAAGTAATCAGTCAGTGCCATTGCTGAGCAACTGCAGTGTAGCAAAGACAGACTCAAAAACATGGATTTAGATTTCTGGGTTTCAGACAAACCTAAGGAACCATTCCTTTTTCAGAGTCAGGTTCTATATCTTGCATATATGGCTGAATTACTCCAATATTACAATACCATAGAGTAGTTTTACAGTGTTTGAGCACAGTCATAGGTGAGCTGGTGTGCTCGAGCTGCAGCTATTGGAGAGGAATAGTTAGAGCAAGAGGTGGGGACTATGTAGATACACACTTTGTAGAGGAAACAGTGCAGTAAACAGTGTAGAGTTTCTTTACATTTAAGCCAGTTTAGGTATTTTCATTGGGAAAAAATCTAAATATATAACTTTGATGCACAAAGATGAGTTTTTAGGAGTTTAATCAATGACCAGAAGGAGACTTTATAAAATCTTCCACATCCCTACCTTACTGTATTCTAGATAAAACATGTGCCTGTACCTCGGTACACTCCGTCTGTGGTCACATTTTGCAACGATAGGTCTTCTTTCAGTACATGAACAGCTTGAAGCACACCTGTTCGTGTTCAGAAGTCAAGACTGTACATGACGACGTCCGGGGGAGCCTGTTTCATGATGGGCTTTCACTTTGAAGCTGATGTCAGATCTGGCTTCAGTGATGAGATACTGTGGGGAAAAAGTTGGGACCTGGTAAGAGTTGAGATGATGAACGACGAACATGACAGCAGGGAGGATGAAGAGAGAGGAGAAGCACAAGTGGGAGTCCAGGGGAGGAAAGGCTGGTGGAAACGATGAATCCACATCATAAAAGTGAAAAGGGAGGAGAGTGGTATCCCAGTATCTCAGGAGGTGTATGATAAAAATACAGTCTGGTTTCTGTCAAGTGCAGAACTGTGATCTACACAGATTTGCCACTATGGCTCTTTGAGAATGGTTTATAATTTTATTTTCTAACCTATTAAGACATTCCAGTCAATTTAATTCACAGATTTTGTTGCCAAATGTCTCAAGGACAGATATTAGAGGTGCACATAGTATGTGTGTGTTTATGTGTGAATGCAAAATATTATAACTTTTAATCAGTTACTAAACGTCTGCATTCCTTCATGTGTAATTATTTGTTTCTTCTTGTGCATGTTTTTAATTGTAATGTAAGGTCAAAAGCTCTGTGTTACGTAGTGGTAACACACTTTATCGAGGATTACCTGTCATTTAGGAGTGTGAAGCAATGTAAAGTTTGAATCACAGGGTGTCCTTGGTGCTCTGGGATGTGATGGTGGTCAAGAAATCCATGCAAAATTCACGTGAAACAACATGAGAGAGGAGGAGACAATGAGCATGGAGCTGGAGTCAGAGCCGGAGGAAGGATTTTGGCTAAACAGAAGGGTGTGTGCGGGTGAGAGCAACACGTAATGGTATGGAAAAGACAGTGAGGGAGTAAAACAGGGAGTGGGTGTGTTAGAGGGAGAGAGAGAGAGAGAGAGAGGGAGAGAGGGTGAGAAAGGGAGGGTTGTTGGTATAAAAGCTCCCTCTCTCACGTGTGCTCCCATATCTCCTGTGTATTTTTTTGGGGGGGGTGTCGGTGTGAGTGTGTCTGTGTGTGCGTGTTATTTAAAAGACAAGAGGAGTGTGTGTGTTTGTGCCCTCGCAGTACAGAGGACTGATAACTGACCGGGATGCATCAGCTACCAGTGGTGATCTTAGTGCTGGTGGCGCTCTGCTCTCTGGGGGGCGTCGACTCTTCAGCCTATGACAAGATAGTCACCCACAGCCGCATACGGGCCAGGAATAAAGGGTAAGGAGACGGGAGAGCAAAATTGAAAAGTTTACACTTTTTGCAGATAACTCATCATTTTAACACTCCTGATCAGCATGTTTGCATCAGTGTGCACATGTTAGGTCATAAATTGCATTTGATATGTAATATGTGAACTCCTGTGTGTCAGATTTTATGTTTGTGCTAGTTTTGAAGGTGGTTTTAACTCACAAAGCAGACTTGATCACAATTTGATAAACAGGTCAGCCACATTGAGGAAAATATTGATTCAAGCCAACATGGAAAATTCAATAATGTCTCTGACTTTCATTTAGTCTTCCACTGTATAATATATGCTTAATTTAGTATTTAATAGTTTAATTAAAGATGTAAATAGCTGTTTTAATGGGCTGCCATTGCTTGCTGATATTAACTTCCAATAAAATACTAATAAGTAAAAAGGTTTTAATTATGCGCAACAAATGATTAATTCTAATTACGGATTATATTCTAATATGCATTGTTAAGAACATCAACAATCATTAGCTTTTTTTTTCTTTACTAGTATGCACCTTTTTCTGTTTCTTCATACATTCACTCAACAACCCTCCACATCTTCCCATCTTATTCTCCTTCAATCTCCCTCTCCCTCTCCCCTCCCCTCTCCCGCCCTCACCCACTCCCACATCCTGGCCTTTCCCTCCTCACCTTGATTTTCACTTTCTTTGTACCATGCCCTCATCATGCTCTCCTCCCTCCTCTTACAGGCCCAATGTGTGCGCCCTGCAGGAGGTCAAGGGCACCAACAAGAAGTACTTCAGCACATGCAGGAACTGGTACAAAGGCACCATCTGTGGCAAGAAGGCGTAAGTCTTTACCAGAAAGGCTGAATGACATATTTTTCTTTTTGTCTTCACCAAATCCAAATGGCCTTACCCAAAGTGCAAACCATTCCCAGCTTTCACACATTATGCACATAGTGAGCATCATTTTTTCTAACCAGCTGGACAAACATCAATATTTGATGTTTCAGATGGATTCCACCTCCACAGTAACCTCCTCAACTTTTAGTATGATTCAATCAGCAGACATCAACTCTGCTTGACCCCACCTATCTGGATCTGGTGGACATTTTCACCATACATACATACATACATTTATATTTTCTTTGCATCTAGATTTCCTACACATGGAATCTCTGTATGCACTGTACAACTTTCTTACTGTTCGTCCTCATTCACCTCTCCCTTCCTCTCAAGTCCGGGCGTGCTCTGTAGCCTGCTGGCCAGAGGTTTACTTCTATTGTAGGCCTGTTGATGTTGTAAAGGCTCCCCAACAATGATTGATGCTTGAACTCCACTCCAACATGTTTCTGGTACTCAGGGAAAACATCAGTCTATGTGATTTTAGTGTCTGTATGCAGTTAGGTGGAACAGAGGATATAGTTCATATTTAGTTTCACTAGATCTAGGTTCTTGGCATGTGTAGCGAGTACTTGATTTGTGCTGCATGTGTGTGAATGGAGTGTTTGTATGAATGAAAAGAAGTTGCTTCTTATTTTGGGGGGAATTTATCCTTTGGTTGAGCTGTAAGAAACTGCTCCTAGAATATTTTTAATATATGATTAATATTTTTTTATAGTGTCGGTTAAGGTGTCCTACAGTGAAAATTTATGCTGTTTTAGAAACTCAACAGTGCTGGTTTGAACTTATTTAAAAGCCAACATTTATTTGAGGGGCATGTTGTTGGCAGATTTAAGGCGGCGTATTATTTTCTTGTGACATAATGCGCAGAATGAGTTGATTATTGGAGTGAATAATGTGGAGTGTAAGGCTCGGCTGGAGCTCATCTGCCTTGTGGGTGGCCAAGTGTAGTGGGAGAGTGGGAAAAAAAATGGTCCTTCTCACTTATTCTCTGTCATTAACACACATGCTCACACAAGAACACAATGCAGACACACACACACACACACACACACACACACACACACACACACACACACACACACACACACACACCTTTTTTCACTCATGCAGTCAACTGCAACCTGTTGCTGTGTAGATAAGCCTAAAAAAGAGGAGATAAGGGAGACAATGGATAAAAGCACGATTTGAGTGTAGGAGTGTGTCATTTTCACAACACAGTACAGTGCAGGCCATACTGAGATCATATTACATGAAATCAGCCAGGAATTACTAAAAAAAAAAAAAAGATAATATGAAATCACATGAGGGTAAATGCCAGGAGGGTAATGAGGGTTTCTAAGGAACCAAATATATTTGATTGTTTTTTGTCTTCAGGAAGTATGATATATTTACACCACCTCTTAGGAATCCCATTTAACTGTCATTTAAATAAAAAATGAAAAAAAAAACGAAACATTAATTCCTCCACATTTATCTGTTCTAAAGTTTAGCAAAGACGAAAAGAGCAAAACATACAGTATTTAATTATTGAGATCACATCAACCATCAACCATATAAATATTCTACTCTATGTGCATTCAAAGTATTCACATTTTCCATTAGCAAACAACAAAACAATATCAAATAACAATATGAATAAAATACAGCAGAAACAGACCATCAATGCCATAAAATCACTCTCTGCCTCTGTCTGTGGTTACAGTGAGGACATTGTTCAGCAGCAGTGGAGGAAATCCACCCAGCTGTGGTTATGTCTGAGTTGGATTCGGTGTTGATGAGAGATTAGGACAGAGTGTTTGAGGCTATTTCCAGAGTTCACAGTGGGTTGGTGCAGAAACAAGCTGGTGTCAGAACAAGCTATAAGGGTACCTGGAGTGAATCTCTTAAAACCACCGTCACAAAGGACAAATGATGTTTATACACCGCACCGCCTTCTCCTAATTATTTACTTTTGATATAATGACACCATGGGGGATCTGTTGATGCCTTAATTCCTCTTTGGACTCTTGAATAGAGCTGCTGGAAGTTCAGGTGGAAGCAATTTTCTTCAAAGCAGTGGGTTTTTAGGTTGTGGATACAACACGCATGTAGAAGATGATTATTAATTGCAGATGATCCACAGTGTTGTCACTGAAGTTGTAGAGGTATGTAGTTTTAATGTACAGTCCACTCCCTTGTATATAAAAAGAGAAAATGTTGGCTCAGTATTCAGGTTCAATGTTTTAATGTGATGCCAAACAACCCCCCAGCTAGTGTTCCGTGCAACTACAGTGTGTGTGTGTGTGTGTGTGCAGCTATGCCCTGTGTTTGCACATCTGCTCATCTGGAAGCCACATTGAGTTGTTTCATGGAACGACACTGCCAGAGGTCTGGTCGCAGCGCACCGGCTCAGTGTGTCTCTAGTGACTACTGCATCTATTATCCTGTCAGAGCACAGCTGGGGAGCAATGACTTCATACCTTCCTGACAGCCAGTCATGCGTGAATAATTTTCTATTTTGCATTATAGAAATTAGCGTCAAAGCCTGGGATGATTGCTCTGTAAGCAACGCAGCTATTGCACATAAAACGGCTGCGTTTTCAGTATCATCACACACATTTCCATAATCCTGCAAATGCCCATTAAAGTGGATTACAGCGGTTTGCCAAAACATGTGAGTCATTTTAGGAATCTGAGGGAGTGATGCTGCTTTTTGGTGTGTATGTTTGAAGTAGACTATAAAGGGAGTAATTTGTTTTTGCATAATATATCACTACTGTTCATTCCTGAAAGGAAAGCAAACAGTTTTTGTTTCGGATGCGAATTATGTTGAGAACGCTCTGCATTCATATAGAAAAACAGTGTTTCCATGGTAAAACAGAGAACAGGACGGCTCAAGGCTCTGCATCAAATACACTGAATGTGTAATAAGCTCCAAGGAGACCTCTCTAAACAAATCTCCTCAGTAAATACACGGAAAGCTCCAACTGGAACCTATAAAGTACTTCGGGTTAAACCCCAATTAAACTGATTCAAGAGCTCAGTGGCTGTTTCTCTGGTGGATCGCTGTTGAGCATTCAATGTTGACTCACCTCCTAGTTTGTTAGCATCTTGGAAGATGTGTGTTAACTCTGGAAAAGTCCCAGTCCAACTTTATGTGAAAAACATAATTCATCTCCTCCCTTAAACCTACATTACTGACTCGTGGCTCACAGTTTCAGCCTCCTCTCATCTCAGAGCGTCATTCAAGTCCTGCAAACCGAATGGGCTGATAGAGGAGTGTGAGTCGACTGCACACCTCATTTGGCGTGCTGAGTGTTCACAGGTCTTCCCAGTTTCCTGCCAGGATGTTTCTGCTTCTTTGAGCTGTGTTTTTACAAATTTTCATAAGTTGCTCCTTCCACACCAACATCTAAATCTACTTAATGGACACAAGAAGCTGACTGTATGTGTGGATTTTGTTTTGCTTGAAAGCTTCCTCAGGAATTCGATTAATGGCCCACTAGAAATAGCAAAAGGTGCAGCAGACAGCCCTGTCTGGTTTTCATGTTAGCACACTTACAGTATCTGAACATGAAGTTTGTACTGTAAATCTTTGATTTCCTTTGGAATGTAGTGGCTGTTAGTTTCTGTAAAGTTTCTCAGACTTTGGTGTTGGATTTGACATATGTAAGAGCCCACTGAAGTAATTCTTTACGTATTTTAGGTAGTGGAATAGTTTAGAGTTGAGAGTTGCTCACAGATTTCTTAGTTCTCCAGCTTTTCAATGTTATTTACGATTCACGATCTCAGGGTTTGTTTTGATTGTGTTGCTAACATTAAGCGGTTGCTCTAAAGCTTTTTTCATTTGCTGGGTTTACTGCTGTTACGTGAGCTATTGGAAATTATATTGGCTGACTGTTTAAGCAAATGTCGTGTGTTTAAAGTCAGCCCAGCTCCTCTCTGTGATCGGCCTGCTGGGAGTTGTGTGCTGTCAGTTTGCTTGTGGAAGCATTTAATGAACCGCTTTCATGTTAATTGTGTGTTTATTGCTGTTTTCTGAGATGTTTTCTTGTGCCATCATTTCTTCACTTTTAACTTCCAAATGGGCTTTGCGTGATAATGGATTTATTATTTGGTGAGTAAGATGTGAGACCTCTTTGTGCAGCTTTGCTTTTCCGTCTCGGATGTTTTGACTGAATCCAAGCGTTCGTCATTCTCTTATAGCTGCCGAGGTTGTTTTTCTTCTTCCCAGCTGTCATTACTGCATGGTTGATCTGGCAGGTGTATTTTGTTCTCTCAACTTGCAATACATTCAGAGTACATCTTGCTCTGTTTCATTTTTACTTATGATTTTGCAAAAGCAGTAAAACATTCCAATGTACAGTTCTCCATCAACAACAATATGGGTGTTTTGTACATTGTGAACCAGGATAAAATTAATTTCTTCTCTTTCTTTTCTTTTTCAAGATCAATAATCCACTGAATCACACATAAGTCTAACATTTTTGTGCTCTTTTTTTCTCTTATGGCAGTGATGTCTTATATGAATGCTGTCCTGGGTACATGGAGCTGGAGGGCATGAAAGGATGCCCTGCAGGTAGGTGGCTGATACCACAGCCCAAATCTGGTCCAGTAATATTATTCTATTCTAGCACCTATTGTTTCAAAGTCGACTCAAAATGTCAGTTCACTTTCATAATAACCTCCCTGCCTTCCCACAGTGGCTCCTATTGACAATGTCTATGGCACGCTGGGCCTTGTAAAGGCTATAACCACACAGCAGTACTCTGATATGTCCAAGCTGAAAGAGGAAATTGAGGGCAAAGGTTCGTTCACCATGTTTGCACCAAGCAATGATGCCTGGGAACAGCTGAAGCCTGTGAGTAAACTGAACATTTAAAAGCTTTTCTAGAGGAGCACAAGTGCAATAATAACGTCACACACACAGTAACTGCCTTTCGACTAATGTTGTGATTTCCAAAGGATGTACGAGCTGCGCTGGTGAGCAACGTGAACATCGAGCTGTACAACGCTCTTCACTTCCACATGGTGAACCGTCGTCTTCTGACCAAAGACCTGAAGAATGGCATGAGTGTCACTTCCATGTACAATGACCTGGGGCTTTACATCAACCACTATTCAAATGGGGTCAGTTTATGCGCAAGCTCGCATGAATACTTGAATTATGTCTATGAAGAGCCCTGACAGTCACAAATGACTTTAGTTTAATAAAACATTCCCTCTCTGTGAAGGTTGTGACAGTGAACTGTGCCAGGATCATCCATGGTAACCAGGTGGCCACTAACGGTGTGGTGCATGTGATTGATCGGGTGATCAGCGCTGTGGGTAACACCATCAAGAACGTCCTGGATGTCAACGATGAACTCTCCTCTTTCAGCGTATGTAAAATCTACACTGATCTGGAGAAATCACTGACAAAGTGTGTCAAAAACTGATCACAGCAAAGTATAAGTTGTTCAGTCCAGTATTGCTTCTCTCAGTGTGACAGAAATATGCTCTTCTTCCCAGGCTGCAGCATTAGCTTCTGATATGATGGACAAGCTGGACCAGCCTGGCCAATTTACTTTGTTTGCTCCAACTAATGAAGCCTTTGATAAATTGAACCCGGGCTACCTGGAGCGTATCATGGGAGACAAGACTGTTATTGCAGGTACAACATGAGATACACTAATAATGATGTAAAAAAGGAGCTTAGCCTTTTCCTTGCACTCCACGAACAGATGAAACTTTCACATATACAGTGAAATGCACTGATTAGCCACAACAATAAAACTACCAACTGGTGAGGTGAATAACATTGATCAACTCAAAACAATGCAATGTTCTATTGGGAACCCTTGAGTCCTGTGGGTGTTCCTTTGAAAGACCAACCACCTAAACATTATTGCAGACCATGCAAACACCCCTAATGGCAATGGCACTCAACAGCAGCAGCCTCCTCCAGCAGAACAACGCATCCTGCCACACTGCAAAAAATTTGAGATACAAGAGATACAAAGAGACCAAGGCATTGACTGGGCTTCCAAACTCCTCAGTGCCTTGACAATTAAGAGCTGTTTTGGCAGCACACGGGGGACTTGCACAATTTTTCAGGCAGGTGGTTTTAATGTTGTGGCTGATCGGTGAATTGATTAGATGAATTGGCAAAGATTTTGTGCAGCTATTCATCCGTCCCAGTAGTCATAATGAGTTTCAGAATTCAATCTCTTTTTCAGTTTTTAAGCAAAATGTCTCAGTTGCTGGATGAGTTTCTCTTAAATTTGCAAAAGATAAATATTCCCTTAAGCATGATTTGGAACCACTTTGGTGATTTGTTGACTTTTCATCCAGTGCCATCATCAGGTTAAAGTCTCTTGACTCTATTTGACTACATACTAACTACATACTAATGGCATTCATTATTTATTTAGTTATTTTAGCCAGCATGCTATCATGCTAAACTAGGACAGTGATCATTGCAAAGAGAGTGTACCTGATAAACATCATCATGTTGATACATTTTTTGAGGGTGTGTTAACATCCTAAAGTTAACAAAGAACCATTGTGCTTCTGTTCATCCTGACAGGGCTGCTGTCATGGCAGTAGACTCTTACTGATGTTTGTGTGACTCCTGCAACATTAATTTGATGTGAAGTAAACTTAAACCATGTAGATAGCTTGTTGTCTAATTAAAAGAAAACCACTGAAATTATCTTTCAACCATATTCTGCAAATTCCTGCCAAAAACTTTGAATAAACTTAGGTACTCATCAAATTCTCACAAATAAAGGACAATACACACCCACACACAGACACACAAGAATGTCCAGACACCACACAATGAAAGCAGGGAACAGCTTATCTGCTTATTTGCTGAGTAATGGGAATGAGCAGCAAGCGGCTTCCTCTGGGAAACACAATATATCCTCAGATAAATTCTCATGCAGTTGGCAACAGGCTTCACTGACCAGCCATGTCAGGACAATCTACAAAGGCAAGATAATATTTTTGCTTTGTTTGGGCCACTGAGTAATTTTGCTTGCAGTACGACACTGATTACATTTTAATTTTTTTGGGTTTGGAAACGTTTTTACACGTTGCCATTGCATTGCTTTAATAGAGCAGTTTTGCTAGCTTCGTTTGACAGCTGGAGGTGTAATCCAATATGTAAATGTTGACAGAGGTGCCTAAACATTTTTCAAAAGAGCAGACATAATATCAGAGTGTGTTATCTCTGATAACTTTAAATCTTGGATAGTATAAGTAGATTACAAAAATAACTACAGGAGAAACTCCCTCTGTCCCTCTCAGCCCTGGTGAACTACCATCTGCTAAACAGCGTCCAGTGTGCAGAAGCCATCATGGCAGGATCCGTGTATGAGACCGCAGAGGGCAGCACCATCGAGATCGGCTGTGATGGCGACACTCTGACTGTCAATGGCATCAAGATGGTGCTGAAGAAAGACATTGTGGCCTCCAATGGCGTCATCCACCTCATAGACCAGGTGCTCATTCCGGACTCAGGTAAATCCCATCTTTAATTTGTTGAAATCATTTGGCTGCACCGTTTTTGTGCGATTGACATGTTTGTATGATTCATATCAGCCAAGGAAGTGATGGAGCTTATGGGAGAGTCCCAGAGAACTTTTGGCGACATGGTGTCTGAACTGGGCTTAGCTGCTGCTCTCGGCGCGAAGAAAGAGTACACCCTGCTTGCTCCTGTCAACTCTGCCTTCACTCGTGAGTTGGACGTCTAAACTCAGTCTAATGTACAGCAGAGTGGCACAGAGAGAAGCTATATTTTGTCTTTCACAAATCAATCAAATATTTTTAAGTCACGCACAGCAGAAAGTATTTTATCAGGGCTGGGATCTGATGTTACCCAATCACCAACTTTACTGTATGTTTTGTCAGGTGAAGTGATGTCAACAGACCAGAGCCTGCTGAGAGTCATTCTGGAAAATCACATCTTGAAGCTAAAAGTCACCCTGAGCGAGCTCTACAATGGACAGCTGCTGGAAACAATCACTGGCAAACTGCTCAGAGTCTTCATTTATCGCACTGTGAGAATGATGTGTGTTTGCATGTAATGTTGCATCGGAGAGTCAAACTGAGTCAGGAAGAAACCTGAAAAAAAGATAAATTAGAGGTGAAAGACAATGGAAGGGGAATAGCTTACTGGAAATCTGAAATCCATTACCAGGCCCCTTACCAAGTGTTAACACGATTTTGCTGTCTTTTAACAGTAAACAAATGCAGTAAAACAGCTAATTAGTCCAGATGAAGTATGTTTATACTCTGGTGGTTCAGATATTACAATCATCTGGGTTTGATTTCTTCACAGAAACACTGTACAGTTCTGTTTGATTGATTGCATTTAAATGGGACAGTGTGACAACGCTCCTTCCCTCATATGAATTGTTACCAGATTTGAACAGTGACTTTTAAAACTGTGAATTTACTCTCTGAATGTTTCTGTCTTCACAGGCTGTGTGCATAGAAAATGCTTGTATGACACGTGGATATAAGGAGGGAAGCAATGGGGCCCTCCATCTCATGACGTCTCTGATCAAACCGGCCGACAAAACACTCTACGAGGTCCTGATTGCTGACGGACGCTTCAAGTATGAACATCTTATTTTGCGATATTTCTTGCAGTACTTGTGATTTCATTAACTATTAATCATATCATATGTACTCGTTAGCTGTGTTTCCATAACCAGTTTCCATGTGCATTTTTTGAAGTGAACCATTGAAGTATTGCATGAGAAAAAGTTAATAGAAACAGCAAAATTCAATAAAACATCCTCAGAACAGTTTTTACGCTCACTTGAGGTAGTTTTTTACTTTTTCAAAATGAAGTTAATGCACTTTATGGGAGATGGAAACAGCTTTTTCAAATAAGTTCTAAAGTAGCCAACCTAACTCTAATCAGCTTATTCCGCTTCAAGACATGAAACATGAAACATGGCCCAATACCAGATGACATGACAGAACAATTACAACTTGCCCATTGGCACAATATTCCTGAAGATCTTTCGCCATTTTTCTGTCATAGAAGGATTTGGTTGTTCAAACTTATTCGAATTTCTTTGGCAGTAGGTGAACAACTGGCTTTGTTTCCAGTTTGCAACTTCTACTTCTTCTACTCTTTTTGTTACAGCCATGTAGCGTACTCTGCCATCTTTTGACGACACTGTAGAGCCTTGTTTTGTTCGCACCAAAGCAAGTTAATGGAAACGTCTAATTGGCATGTTTTTTTGTTGTTGTTTTTTGTTGTTTTGTTTCATGCAACTTTTCAAAAGTTAGCTTCAAATTTGCTTGATAATTATGTGGAAACATGGCTGTTGTTTATTTATTTGCTTTTTTGAAACATTTGTAAGTTTAAAAAGATGCTACACTACACTTACTTTTAATCAGTTCATCTCAGTCTGGTATGACTGGTAGCTTATGATAGCAAACGTTAGCTATTGCTTTGATATTTTGATGCTTTTTGACACTTTTTTAAAACATTATACCTCATTTTGGATGTCAGACACAAGATAAACATTTCAACCAAGAGACGTGTTTGTTGCTTCCTGCTTGGGGTCAAATTCTTCTCACTTTCAGTCACTTTATGATTTATGTCTTTAAAGCAGCTGACAAAGAAAGTCTTTGAGTGAGAATTTAAGGCATGATTAAAATTAGCACGTTACATTTCATGGCTCTATGGTGACATAAAGGCAGCAGACGAGGCTGATGATGGATAACTGAATAAAGTGACTCAGTGGGACCACACAAGTCACACAAATCCCAGCCTGAACTTCACTGCCAGAACTCTAATCCTCGTGACTAAAAGGACCATTTTTTGGTCCAAATGCAACATATAACCTGGACTCCATAGCGAAAGTCATTGTGTCATTATAGTTTGAGCCGTTTTCCTCGTGGGAAATATACATATAGACTTAATATCCTTACTGGCTGGAGTTTTGGCAGTTTCTAACACAAACACTCACCACGATTAAAAAAATTGAAGCTGATAATAGAACTAGTGAATGTAGAAAAAAGAAGAATGATGCCTACTGTGCAGTGCAGTGCAGTCAAAGAACTCCTACTCTGACAGTAGTGACCATCAAATTGCTCACATTTTATCATCATTTTCTGCATTTGTGGATTACAAAACATCATTCACTTTTCAATTTCCAGAAACCCAAAAGTGTAAAAAATCCATCTACTTGCTGCTCTTAAGTTTAGGCCTCATTTTATTCCTGAAGTCCTGCATGCTTATTGTATAAACTGATTATTTTCTTCTTTCCTTTCTTTTGTTTCATTTAAATAAATGTAGGATTTTCCTGACGCTGATGGAGACAGCCCGTCTGGATGAGTTGCTGAAGCAGGAGGGCTCCTACACCATCTTTGCACCCACTGACGATGCCTTTGATGGCCTCAGTGAAGAGGACTTTGCTCTGCTCAAAAGTGAGTATTCAACTGAAATAAACTCAAATCCACATCCTTTCATGCATCTCCCTCTTTGAAGTATGGGGATTGCTGTCAAGCTTTTTAGTCCTAATGTGGAGTTATGTGACACAAAAATAAGTGTAGAAAAGATCAAGGATGCCAGCTCTGCTGAATAGAATGAAAACCATTTAAATCATTTGCATTTATTGCGTTTCTCTCTGTAATATAATATCTTATGGTCTACCTAACTATGTGAAGTTCCCTCAGATGACCTATGTTATGAATTAGCACTATACACTGATCAGCCACAACATTAAAACCACTGACAGGTGAAGTGAATAACATTGATCATATTGGTACTATGTGGTGTTCTGCTGGAAAACCTTGGATTTTGCCATCCGTGTTGATGAGACTTAGACACCCAAATAAACATTGTCCCAGAACAAGCACACTCCCTCATGCAAATGGAAATCCCAAATGTCATTGGCCTACCCCCGCAGGAAAATGCACCCCACCACATGGCAAAAACATCAAACAATCAGGAACATCTTGAGGAACATGACAATGGCCCAAGATGTTGATTTGACCTCCAAACTTCCTAGACCCCATTCTGATCAAGCATCAACAGGATGCAGTGGAACAAGTTGGATTGACAGAGGCCCCACTGCACAAGCCAGAGTACCCAAAGGATCCACTGCCAACGTCCTGGTGCCAGACCCCATAGGACACTCTGAGAGGTCCTCTTGTCCATGCCCAATGGTTCAGAGCATTTTTGACCACATAAGGGGGACCAACACAATATTAGGCAGGTGGTCATAATGTTATGCCTGATCCGTGTAAATTAGTTAATGATTAAAATATTTCTGTTGTGCTTCCTAAAGATGAAGAATTAAAAATGAAGACGTCACTCTTAAATTGACAAAGTGCCAAATAATAAACCTTCTCTACAGAAATCATCTGACAGGAACAACCTCAGAGAAATTAAACGATAAAAACTACCCCCTTGTGTCTTCTGTTCAAACCTCTAACTGGATTCTATCATCCATAAAAGCAAAGTAAAAACAGCTTCATGGTGAGGTAACCAGGGATGCAGATTTATCAGAGGTTATAATCAGGGCTAGAGTTTTCAGTGGCTGCATTTGTTTGAATTTGAATGCAGGACTTGAATCCTTCACTCCGAATGTTGGGTGTGTGAGGTGTGAACATACCGGCAGTGCTACTGTCAGGTGCAATGATGTTGTTGTTGTTCAGTAGTTCTCCATTATGGGTCTTCACATTGGTGTCTTTGGAGGGAGGACTGGTCACCCCTGGAATTTTGGGCAGACCTCGTGGAGGAGTCTTGGCCACCGGAGAACTGCGACACTCCAGCAGGAACTTTCGGTCGTAGATGATCCTGGTGCCTTTTGTGTGAAGAAGACAGAGAAGATGAGATCAGACAGAGCACCGACGTCACACTTGCATTAGCTGATTGTCAACAACTCCTTCAATGATGCTTCACAATCAGTGGCTCGAACATCATTCATCTTGACCTGCAAAACCTGATTGCTGTGTCAAAACAAGCACATCTAAATAAAACATCTGTCTCATCATGTAGTGCACTCAGAGTATGTTAGTCTGATGGTTTACCAGCATGCACTGGGGCAGTGGAATTATTCATTATATTGTGTGTTGCTGCGCTGTCACTAATGCATTGTGTCCTGCAGTGCTTCCACTGTTCACATTTCCATACAGTTATACAATTAATCAATATGAGTACACTGTGGCAGTGCCGTGTGCAGTTATTTATAGTTATTGATATATTGTTGGCAGTCATCTGATGACTTGCAATTTTGATAATAAATTTAATTCCACAAGTGAATCATATTAAGCAAGACACTACTTTAACTTTTTTTTCACTTGACCTTTACTCTTGACTGTTGGCCAGTGCTTGTTCTGTCCACTGATGTCTCTGGATCTGGAGCTACACGTCCCTGATCTGCAGCCGCTGTCCTCACCACCTGCTGTCCTGCCATCCCCACCTCAACCTCTCCTGCTATCCCTTCCCCCCTCATCCCCACTCTCATCCCAACCGGTCGAGGCAGATGGCCGTCTTCCCTGAGCCTGGTTCTGTCGGAGGTTTTTTCCCCCTCCCTATCCTAGGTTTTTTTTTGGTTCCTTTCCACCGTTGCTGACTGCTTGCTCATAGGGAATCCAAAAGCAACCTTGGATTGTTGGGTTTTCTGTTTTCCTTACTATGTTAAGCGCCATGAGATGACATATGTTGTAAATATGCGCTATATAAATAAAATTGAATTGAATTGAAATTGAATTGACTGGAGCTGCAACGATTGCCAACTATATGATTTTTTAAAGTAAAAAAGTCAAAATTCTGCAAATCAAGACCCTTAAACTTGAATATCTTTGTGTTTTATTACTCCTCTCTTACAGTACACTTAATATTTTTGGGGTGTGGACCAAACAAGATATTTGAGGACGTCATTTTGATCTGCTATTCGAGAAAATAATCAATAGATTGATTAACAATGAAAATAATCACTAATTCTTGACATAAGGAAGATAATATTAATAGCATGAGTCCTTGTACCTTTGTTATGTGACTAGTTGATAAAGTAATATTGTTCTAAACATTTCAGTCAGATCATATCATACCGTATTGTTTGCCTACTATGATGGATTATTGATGCTGTATTTCCACAATCTGTCATACATACAGTATTACTTGCAGTGAAAATGTGGTGGGGACTGGACTGAATACACAGATTATCATTTCTGTGAGTTTTGCATTCTGGCAAACTGACAACATGTCCTTCTTGTGGCGTTGCATTAGATTAGAACTTACTGTTAAATTCCCCAGATAATCAGTAACCTTGTTTACAGCATCACAAATGAAACAAGGAAGATGTGACATCAGTGGCTACAGCTCAGAGCGTTTTATTCTTGTTCTATCCGTCATTCTGATCTCTCTAGAAAACAGGATGAGACCGTTCTGGGTCCTCTGTGTGTCATTTAAGCAGCTGATCTACTTCACACTTGGCACTTGCACATTTTGTATGCGCCAGCATACAAAAGAGAACACAGCAGTTACAAGGCCTGTCATTGTTGGCGTCTGGTGGCAGCCAACAAACTAATTTACTTAGGCAAGACTGGAAGGTTGTTGATATAAAAACCTTTTTTCAAGATGTAGAAGGATGAAAAGGGGGTGGAGAGGGAGATGGAGGAACAGTTATCCCCTGTTGCTGTAGTTAGATACGGTGTCATCAGACTAAACTTGGACAGAATTTTCTGTGTTCTTATATCAGCAGTTTATCAGGTGTGATTATTATTGGTTATCTACTTTGATTCATTGTGTTATTGGACTTGTTAGGTGAATTTCTTTCCCTCTCATCAGCACTTGCATCTTTTCTCCTCGACTATTTAAAGGGTCGGACACCCAGATTACAATAAAATCACACCCTAATGAGCATTAATAACTTGTAGAATATATCAATCTAACTCCTGCTGGTAGCTAAAACCGGCAAAACTAGTCGGGCTCAGTGGTTCGCAAACATATATGTCACACCTTTACATACGATTATGGCTGTATATCATGATAAATCAGACTAATCCCAAGGTAAACAGTCTGAGCACCACTTTTCTAGCTGGCCTGCACTCACTGTGATATAAATATTGATTATGCAGTAAGCATAGAAAGAAAGTGAGATGACTTTACATTGCAGAGAGCATAGTGTATCACATTTGCATTTTTACTGTGCAATAACTTGAAAATGTTGCAATTATCAGGTTGAAATCTAAGGATTATGCCTTAAAATGTAAATACACATCTTGCAACTTTTCCAATTCCATAGTTTTGCCTTGAAAGTAAGATGCATGGTAACTGAACTCACATTTTAGGTAATAATGAAATGCTCTGAGCTGCACAAATGTGTTACTTAACTGAACTGAATGAACTTCAACATGTCTGCAGCAGTTTTAGGTAAAACCCTCAGACACAGTGACCTCTAGAGGAGTTTATCTGACTTCTGCACAACACCTGGTGCAGACTGAAGCACAGGTGCAGTTGGAGCTGCAGAGGACTTCAGCAGAGAGGTTTGATCATGTGACTTTGAACCAGACACTGAGCTTTAAACTGCTGCTAAGCTAGTGACACCCGATTTCAGCTGATGAAAGCCACAATAAAACCCCGAAACACGTCCATTCACTGAGAAACACCCCACAAATGTAGGAAAACTAGTGCGACTGCGCCTGAGTCAGCACTTTTTCTCGAATAACAAACACTTGCTAGCTAGCATTAGCAGCTAGCCTAGCAGAGCTACCAGCTGACAGCAGCCGACCTCATGGAGTTAGCTTGACACTAACAATGCAGCTCTGTGGAGGGTGGCCGTGTCAGTCATGAGTGGCCGTGGGTAGTGGGCACAAAGGGGGTAAATTTAATGTTTAGCCACGTTACGTACCGCCCGGAGTGGTGCTGAACAGGGTCCCTCCGGGAGTCGTGGAGTAGTCGTGGGGCATGTGCTCCGCGTCGCTGATGGTCACTCTCCTGCTCGACGGGATCGCCTTGGCAGTGGTCTGCTGGCAGTCAGTGGACATCTTCTCTGAGCTGTAATGAACTAAAACTAGCTAACTAAAGAACATGAACACAAAACTAAGTCTGCACTGAACAACAAAGCCGCGTCGTGCCAGCTCAGGTACTGCTTTGGCTCAACAGAACAGGCTACTTTCTGATAAATAAAAATAAATACCTCTTTGTCATAAGTGCAAAATGATGGTAGGTAGTATATCTAAATGCGTCACATCACAACATGCACTCTCACACACACGGTGTCCAGGATCTTTGTTAAAAAAGGACCTGAGCACACGCTGCACTCACCCTGCACACGCACACAAAACAACAGTCAGACAGACAGCCAGACAGGCTGCAGGGAAAGACTCCCGACGTGGACAAAGTGAGCTCAGCCCGCCCTCTGCTGGTTCAAAGCAAAGGCTGCAGAGAGTTCGACGCTTTGTAATGATCACATTAACCCCTTATTCCTTTTCTTTTCACAAAAATGACACCATTTATCTGAGCAAGAAACTGTAAAAACAGAGAGAATGCTCAAATGTTCAACTTCCCGAGGGTCCCTGAACTAATCATATGTGATGTGCAGTTCCACTGGCAAAATGATCAAAATCTAAGCTGAAAAATGTGGTATATGTCTTGTTTGTTTTTTTTAAATCGTCAAACCGAAACCCTCTGTTTTAACCAGATTCTGTAAAAAACAAAAGATTCTGTACTCCTTAGCGCATATCAAAAGTCAAGACTGACTCAGCTGTGATGAGCAGTCACATAGGAAAAATTCAGAAAGTTTTCAGATGAACTGCAGGCTGTGTTTACACCCAGCAGATAGGAGACAAGTATAGAAAGAATTACAGATTTAGAAGGGAAAAAACATGCAGCATGGTTTAAAAGCAGTATACAGATGAGCAAGTTGTAGCACTGACAAATTGCTGTGTAGAATGATCTGACTGCACCTAATTATCATTGTGCTATAGGAGACAAAAAGCTCTGGCATTTTTGCATTTCCTTAAATCAATCACAGCTGTCTTGTGCGGAGCTACAACGATGTTCACTGACAATAGTGGCATGAGAATTGTTTTGGTTGAACATTTGCATGCTTGAGACCAGCACTGATAGCTACATTTGCTTTATTGCACAATCCAAACCTTTGGCAAAACTTGACATTTTCAGAATGTAGGTTTCTAGCCCAGAATTTTTTGCTGTTGTTTCCCAATTTTGAAAAACAGTAACATGTAGATAGTGGAAGAAGAAGAGACATCCACATCATATGTACAGCCAATGGAAAGCTTACACTTGAAATGAGCCAGACTTGAAAGTTGCTGGAAGATACATTTTGCATGGTGAAACATCTTTCTAGTGTAAAAAATGCCTGGTTTGTAAACTCTGTAAAAAATGTAAGTAGTAAAATATCTATCATTTTGTTCCATTTTTGGTAACACATGTGGGCACATTGAAAAATGTCCCAGGTTTTTTCAATTTTTCTAAAATACATTATCAAAACAAATGAAACTTTTACATTTTTACATGATTTACGGCATTTTAACTCATTTTATCTCTATCCATGGTTGTGCCGTTTCAGTAGAGGTGCAGGACTTTATATTGCAGTGATTTTTTTTTTTTAAAAGCCTAGAAACTGATTCTGAAACTGAAGTTTTAAAGTTAAAGTGTTTTTGCATGCGCATATTCAGTATATTCATACCATCATATAATTACAATCTGGGAACTACCACTAGTTTGCTTTCACTCAAGGCAACCACATGCAACGCCTGCTGGTCTTGTAGAGCTGTGTCTATTTAATACACACTAAAAATAGATAAATTACTACCCATATGGTCAGGTCCCTGCTGCTTTAATTTGTCCATTATGTATAGTACAGCATGTATATGCAGAGTTTCAAAGATGAGCTCTGTTTGAGAGGATTATGTTTAACATTTTTCATCTTTGTCAAAGTCTAATAAGATGTAATCGCCTTCATAAGATGCTCAGTAGTATGCGCAGGAACAGGCCTGCTGCCATTCGGTATATTTATAACACTTGATTTGTGGTGATCATCAGCGGTTGGGTGCAGATGGATTCAGCGCCTCACACAAAAGCATACACACTATACACAAAGACATTTCATTTCTTTATTAATTTTGTAAATGTTGAGCTGGTGTACAGAGTAAATTGTCAATAGATGTCCTCGGATTTGATTGGATTAAAAGGCTTTTACATGTATATTTTAAATCCATGTTTGACTCTCCATAACAATAAAAAAGCAAACAAAACAAGTTAAAATACCCACAAGACCCCTATTTATCCCCAGGTTGCAGGCATTACCCAGAACTCAACAGTCTCTTGGTAGCTACAGCTGTATGATGCTAAAAGTACATCCATAACATAACTAGAATCCCAGTTGACAAGTAAGGGTGCATAGCATTCTAAGTAAATATATATATTTATATATATTTTCATATATTTCATATATATATAGCCTTTTATGTTAAAAACATTTTCTGTGCATGTGCGCAGTTGCATTCCTTAGTATTGAGTAATATGCTATTGCGTTAATAATGTCTTCAATCCATTCTAAAGGAATATACATGTGTTCTCTAGTTTTTGCAACAGTTAATATTTTTGCATGAACTTGGTGCATGGCATCGTCTCAGTAGTCCCTCAGTGCAGGACTCTCCAGTGTTGGGTTTTCTGATGTAACCACTACTCCGTCTGCTTGCACTTAGTTGGACTCCTTTCTAAACACGTCCATACTGTCACCATGTGGAAGCCGGAGAATCGGCTCAGTCTCATATTTGGTTAGAGGGCAGAAAAAGATCAGGGGTGGGCTGTGTTGAGGAAAAATGCTTGTCATCTTGAAAGACTAGCCATCGAAGCCACCAAGCGTCCCCATAATTCCATCTGACGTCAAAGTGCTCCCTCTTATTATTTTTTCATCAGATCCCCCCTCGCTCTAACCCTGACATCAGCAGTGGATTTATAAATGGCCCAGGCATACAGGCATAATATGAGCCCATAAAGAGCAAACCATATGATACACTGTTAGGGATACTGCTCACACTGCTGTGTAGTTTTTATTGACATCTAACTTTTTTGTGGTTATTAAGCAAGGAAATAAAACAAACAATATCTGATGAAGGGATATTTGTTAAAATGTCAAAAACCAATTTGAGGCTTCACTCTTTAAAACTCTCCTCTATGTATGTTTGTGATGAAATGCGAATGAAGTCATATGTATTATAATCAACAGCAGATACTGAGTTGAAACAACAGCGTGAACACCCTATTATCTACTGAAGTACAGAGCCAACACGGATGACTACTTCATAACAAGACTCACAGTATACCAAGACTTTACATTCATCATCTCTGGCTGTGAAGCCATACTAAACACTTATTGATGGGTGCTTATTGCAACGGTTTTGTGACTTACATATTTTTCTATAATAAAGCATTCAATGTCTGACGCAACATTTGAAAGAAATGCATGTATGTAATTGATAAAATGTGAGATGGCACGCGTATTGAGGTAAATCAACTTTAAAAAATATGTGATTTAGAATTACACATATAATCTTTGTTCCATTTGCGATATTACTTTCTGTGATATTATCACAACTTTGACATGTCCCAATATCCAGGACTGAATATTAAAATCTCTTTCACACGCACACACAGACACACACACACATACAGCAGGATTTCTTTCAAGGTGCATATGAATGTCATTAAGGTTTAAAAACTGGCTGAACACACCTACATTCCCAGATGAGAAACAAAAAACAAACAGCGGGCACTTTGCAGATGGGATGGCCGGTACGAAGTCATACCAAAATACTAATAATTTACTATTCTAGAGAGGCAAAGTGATAAAATGTGGGATACTTATGTACTGACATCATTTCTGAGTAGAGTGAGGAGGAGTCTAAAGCTGTGATTGAAAGCCCACGCTTAGGAACAACATAAACTATGATCCTAAAATCCTCCCTCTTCTGTTTCACATACACACACACTCA